>CM075859.1:27013963-27325771 GCA_037975125.1 Latrodectus hesperus
TGCACTAATTTCAAGTTTTGCCGCTGGAGGCGTTGCATATCATCTAGTTTGTAGCACACAGCCACTTTCCTTAATCCGAGCATGAATTTTATAATCATAGTTATCGACATTCCAAAGATATGATAAGAGTTTATTAATCAGTTTATTAAACATACATAAGTAAAACAGTTTATTAATCAGCTTATTTAACATAATCAGATATAATTTAACATACGCAAGTAAAGTATTAAAATTTATATAGCGTTTTCTGCAGCTGAAAAGTTTATTCTCAAAATTTAAAGAACTGGTTTATGAATTCTTCATGAAGAATAAATAAATTTGAAGAAGAGCATTTAAAATGAATTAACTTACTGTCAAATGATAGAATTACAAGAAGCTTTCAACTATGGAAGAAAAATTACAAGTCATAAAAATATAAAGATGTAAATAATCGTATTTGCTAAAAAAAAAAAAAAAAAAAAAAAAACACTGTAATTAGGGCTTTTATATAAAAATGAATTAAAAGGAAATTAGAAAAAAATGCTCGTATAGATTCATATTGAAAATATAGGTAGAAATTATACGTAATAATAATATTGTAATGATAAATATAAGTAAAAATTTTATATTTTAATCAGCTAAAAACTGATTAACTTACGTAATTTGATGATTCAGTGCTTTACGGAGAATTTATACTTTTTACGTTATCACAGATGAATGTGATTCTGAAAGAGGATTGCAAAGTTCATTTAAATGGAACAAACTTGAACTGTAACACCAAGAGTCATATCAAAAATTTTTGATTTATGAGTAATTCATGAATCTCATTTTGAAATTTATCTACCATTTCAAAGATGTTTTTCAAACAATTAATTTGAATTAGTCATTTTCAACGCGGTAAAAAGTTATCTCAAAAAGAGAGTCACGTCTTACATAAAGCATAGAACAAAGAAAAACATCACAGATAGTAAAGGAATTCATTTATCTTGTTATGATTTTTATCACCAGCGTGATATTCTGGACAACTAAGCAAGCAAATTGGATTACTTTTACTTTTTGAGATGAATGAAGTTTTTGAACGTAAAATTCCCGAATAAATATTAGAATCTTAAATAGAATCTAGTGATTGTGAGAATATTCATCAACAGATGACGCACAATCTAATATTTAGTCACTTCAGCTCAAGAGAAAAGGAAAAAATTAACGGGAAATTTAAAATTCATCAAAAATTCTAGTTAAATTTCGATGAAATTGGTATTTAATCCATACAATGATCTCCCATAACACTAACTGAGGTATTTAAACTATCAATTATTAAAGAGTCTTCTAAATCATAATAGAAACTATCGTCATTAAAATAATTTTAAGTAATTAATACCAGATGTCTTGTCGAGACACATTTCCTGTATTTAATTTCCTTATTCCTTTCAAAAAGAAGTCTAATTGTAGATCTTTTAATAAAGTTCAACAAACACCTCTCTTACAATTTCTTAGCTGAGAAATAATTTTTACCATGTTTCTTTAAAATTCGTTAAAAATGACTTTTTATTCAATTGATAATATATAGAACTTTATTTAGAGAGTTGGTAACTCCTAACGTTAGTTCTCGGACAATAAAGGTTACTTTTGAACTAATGTTGACCTGTATCTGGCATAGATAGTGCCCTCACTCTATTAGCCATGATTTTGATTACACTCAACATCATTCGGGATGATAATGCCGAATGATGTTGAGTGTAATCTCTCACTCAGCAGCTTTGGAATGAGTTGGAAAAATTCCCAGTTTTCTTTGTTCCCATATATTTATCACAAGACATTCTTGTGCGAACATGAAACAAAGGAGTTTCTCCTGACAGCATCACCAATCTATAGGTTTCCCCTGAATTTGTATCGCTAATAGTCTGACACTAGCTATTTACTTTTATGTTTCTTTTTTATGGATCTACTTTAAAGTTATTGTTAAATTTGTTCACAAATGTATATTGGATAAATCAATGTTGAAAATGGATTTTAAGTAATTGACAAGTCTTTTTTTCAGTATAGTTTCCATTAGCTATAAAAATCAATCGTTTTATTTGGTAATCTTTTCCGGGATGAGATTTTTTCTAATTTAATTTCCTAGAATTTTTCTTTTATAGTAAAGTTAAATTAATATTTTTGGAAAATATATTTACTCATGAGTTGCGTAAAATAAGATTTTTAAAATTTAAAGGATCTCTACTTGATTTTCTGGCTGATTTATATTCATTATTTGATTGCCTATTTCTGAATCCAAATCTGAACAAGTCTCTTTCTTACCTAGCAGCTATGCGGGATTATTTTGTATTAAAATGAGAAAACACTTTGGTGATTTCAGAATTTCATTTTGATTTTTGTCAGAAATTTATTTGTGGAAGCACGGAGAGCTTATCTTTTTTTTCTTTTCCTGGTATTTCATTTCACGTTCGAGATTAGATTCGTTCGCTAATTTCCTAATTCTGTTGCTAGAGGGAAGCATTGCAAGTTATTTCCTTTTGTACCGTATAATTACTTTTAAGTAACTCAATTCTTCATTTTCATAACGTTAGCTGTAAGCACTTCATATATATATATATATATATATATATATATATATATATATATATATATATATATATATATATATATATATATATATATGTATGTATATATATATATATATATATATATATATATATATATATATATATATATATATATATGTGTGTGTGTGTGTGTGTGTGTGTGTATTTCCGCGCGTTGTGTGTTTAATATATACACTTATATTATAATTTTTATTTTTTTATAGTATGAAAACATTAATGATACGAGCTATTTGATCAATAAACAATTAATGTCACTTACGTTAATAAGTGTTAATACTTAAAAATTTTGAAACATTTATAATTTATGCTATATGTATACATAAATAAGAACTCGTTCCGTAAAAATATTTTTAGAAGAGAATTTTACTATTAAATTTCTGAAAACTCTTTATCATGTCCATTTGTTATGATAATTATAGAATATAATTTTCCTAATTCATTTTAATCAGACCATTCTGTAAATTATCATTAGAGCAAAAAAATTTTTTAATTGTACTATGAAAAATAATAATAATAACTGTCTATCGTGAAGACTGGAAATAGTCATGTGAATATGAGTATAAGTTAATTTTTTTGTAAATTACTAAATTAGGAAATCTCAATTTTCTCACGGATTTTTAAATAAAATGTGGTTGAAAGAAGGTAGCTTAGGCAGCCAAACCTATATATATACCTAGTGTTCAAATAAAGATGATTATAATCTAATACAATGATTCAAAATACTAGGTGTCCCATAAATGTCGGGTGAATTTGAAAAATAATATGGTATTTGGGAACTGAGATGTACTGTTTTTTTATTTTTATTTAAAATTCCAGCAATTTTTCACAGACCATCTCCCAGTAGAACTAAAATATCTCCAGTAGCATTCCTCTATGAATCTAACCAGCTGACTACTTTCTTTCTCTAATTTACCATGAAAACTAAGCCGTATTCAGAGTTGTGCTCAATAATCAACTGTGCTATACTAACTAATAGATACTTGATTATAGAGTTTGAGAATTTATGATTATGAATCTGTCACTGATATAAATATTGAATTTTATAGAAAGTTTGTATAAAGGGAATTACACACACACACAATGTTACTCATTCAAATAAACTTATCCCACAAAGAAAACAATTCCCAACTTCGTGGCCGAGCTAACAACTGAATCGTTATTGTTTTGACTTTCAGATCAAAAGTTCGTGGGTTCGATTCCGATATCAGATATAGTTTATTATAGAGGTTCAGAATCCCCATTAAATTGTAGATCCAAGTCTGATTAGCTCATATGTGCAAAAAAAAAAAATAAATAAAAAAATAAAATAAATAAATAAATAAAAAATCAAAAAATAAAAAAAAAAAAAAATACATAAAGTGACAAACGAAATTTTATATTTATTATTTCGCATAACGAGGTTTTTTGAAAATTTACTTATTTCTCAAATACTTTTAGAAAGTGAGACTTTTCATACATTTGTCGTATATATTCCTAATATTTTTGGAAAATCTAATATTTGACTACAAAATGATAAGTTGACAAATTTTGGTAATACATTTGTTTCTAGAATTGTGTTATTCATCGAGTTTATTGGAGAATTGTCATGATTGACTTTAATATTTTGAGCTCTTAAATTTGTTACGTAAATGCGTATTATAATGGTTTTAGTGCACATCATACAGCAATACATCTGATATTTATAATGAATCTTAAATATTCATGAAAAATAAAAATATAAAATACAAGAATAAAAAAAATATCGAGTAAATTTATGTATAACTTAAACAATATAAAATACATTGGTCTCTCATTTTGTTGTACTGTAATAAAGGGTATCAATAAAAAAGCTACCACACATTAATGTTTAATAATTCTTAAAACAATTAACAAACTGACGGAATTAATTCATAGAATAACTTATCTAATTTCCTTAGAATGTGGAAGTGTGTCTATGCATAATTTCCTTTTTCAGTTTCAATAAGAAAACTTTTGTAAATATCATCTTCGCGTTTTATATTATATTTTATTACATTACATATATTCAGACTTGTATGCTTGATTCTTGAGATCCGCTTGTAAGTCTTCGTCGATAATAGGACAAATAGCACAATGACAGATGTACAACCACAGAAGAATAAAGAAGAAAACACCCAGGGCCATGGTGGGAATCGAACCCACACTCCTACGCTCTCAAGCGATTAGCGGTGATGCTTTAGACCACTCAGCCACGGAGCGCCCTCTTCGCGTTTTATTATTTGCTGACAACTTTTTTATCCACTTTGAATATCTTTTTGTTTATCGTCTGACTTGACCATTTCACAGAAAAATGGTCTGGTTCTGTTTATAGGACATCCAGTCACATAATATACTAATCTAGGATGCTTTCCTTTTAAATATTTAAAGGACACTGCTTACAGAAGGAAGTTTTCCCACATTGGTGACCAAAAGATGGAAATTACAATTGCAACAGCCAACATGTTTATCATACTTGGCGTGAAATCGCCTTTATAGTCTCCATGCGAGAAAAGTGCACAAATGGAAGGTTATTGACAAAAGGCCCGTAAATACTCTGGAATTTATCGAACCATTCAAGTTATTAATTTAACTGTAGATTACCTTCCGAATTATTGGAAATCCGAATGCGTTAGTTATTTTACTGAACCGGCACTGTAAAATATTGTTACTCTAAATCTGAACTATACAAATAAATATTGAAATGAGGTTATGATACCTTACAAATATTAGTTTGATTATCTTGTAGAATGAACTTTTGTGAAATTTCAATAGCTTATTTGAAATAAGTGTAACTTTTGTAGATATTATAGCTGTTATATTTTGTCTTCATATAAATCTATAACATTTTCATAGATGCTGTAGAGTTAATGAAAATTACACAGAAACCAAATTTTTATTTGTAAACAATTTTTTCTTAGGATTTTGTGAGAAATATAAATTTATTAGTAAGCTTAATATATTAAAATATTAATTTCAATTTTATATCATTATATTTATAAACTATTTATATTGAATTTATAAAAATTTCTTTCAACTATTGGAAGAAAGAAAAATGATTCCTATTTGTTTTCATTTTGGGAGAAAAATAATTTTCTTAAAATATCATTTTCTGACTGAAACCAAAATATGAAATATCTCATAATCTAGAAGAAATCAACTGAATGCTCACAAATATTTGCAAAAGTGATAAGACATTTATTTTTTCTGAAGAGAACCAATTACATTTGAGATTTAAAAAGTAGAGATTGCAATATGATTGTTATATTACTTTGGAATAAATTCTATAGCAATCATATTGCGACATTTTACTACGCGTAGCAATGCAATCCTATTGTAATATATGTATTAATTTGAAGTGAGAAAATTCTACTATAACAAGAGTTAGCAAAGAATACAATTAAATGATAAACATTAAAATTTTTACAGCATTGTTGAATGAGTTAATTGAACATTATATAATCAGTCCCAAAATAAGTTACATGGTGCTTTCTTGGAAGACAAAATTTGCCCTTTACTTGCATTTGCTACTTACGGAAATTTGAATTTGTAATAACATGTTGTTAGCCACTAAACATCTACTAGAAAGAAATGTTTACTGTATCTTGAAATAAAAAATTATGAATATCTTTTATTCATTTGTTATGCTGTGTAGAATTAAATATACAACGTAAGAAATGAATGAGGAAGAAGTTTTGTTAAGGTTAAAATGACTTCGATAAATGAATCTATAGTATAACGTTATACGAAATGATAATATAGTAGTTATCATATACACAGCATAAGAAATGAATGAGGAAGAAGTTTTGTTAAGGTTAAAATGACTTCGATAAATGAATGTATAGTATAACGTTATACGAAATGATAATATAGTAGTTATCATATACACAGCATAAGAAATGAATGAGGAAGAAGTTTTGGTAAAGCTGAAATGTTAATCGATAAATGACTGTATAGTATAACGTTATATGAAATTGATAATATAGTAGTTATCATATACACAGCATAAGAAATGAATGAGGAAGAAGTTTTGTTAAGGTTAAAATGACTTCGATAAATGAATGTATAGTATAACGTTATATGAAATTGATAATATAGTAGTTATCATATACACAGCATAAGAAATGAATGAGGAAGAAGTTTTGGTAAAGCTGAAATGTTAATCGATAAATGACTGTATAGTATCACGTTATACGAAATTGATAATATAGTAGTTAGCATATACACAGCATAAGAAATGAACGAGGAAGAAGTTTTGGTAAAGCTAAAATGATTTCGATAAATGAATGTATAGTATCACGTTATACGAAATTGATAGTATAGTAGTTAGCATATACACAGCGTCACTGAATGGCCTTCAGTTCAACTGTTCATGGGTTCGATTCCCACCTCAGGGATGGATGATTATAGTGGTTCAGAATCCACTTTAAATAGTAAGTCCTGGTCCGATTAGTCCTCGTGCACAAAAGAAAAGTGACCCTAGATCAACTACCAAACCTAATTATTGTTGAATAGCAGGATATGAACGTTGCGCTTCTGTTTCTGCAAGCAAATTTGTGAGAGTGTGTGCTTGGGAAACTTCCATGTTTTTCCTTGAAGTACGTGTGTGACTACTATGACTTAATATTAAGAAAATTCCTTCCAGAAGACAAGATACAATAAACTTTCAAATGTGTATTTGGTTATTAATTGTTAGCTATCCACTATTTAATTGAATAAACTACTTTTTAATTTTACCAATAAATTGAATTCTTACATTTATACACATATTCGTTTTTATTTCAGTATAGCTTACAAATCAACGACTTGTTTCAAGATCTTGGAGATGGCTTGAAGTTGATGAAGCTCTTAGAATCCCTCACAGGGGAGAAACTAGGGAAGCCAGCTAAGGGCTCGGCGAGGATTAACAAAATTGAAAATGTCAGCAGATGTATCGCTTTCTTGCACAGCAAAAAAGTAAGTCTAGAAACATTCAGTACAAATGATGCATCATACCATGCATAGTTCTCTACAGCAATTATCATTTTCATATTTAAAGAGGATCTGTCAATGTATTTAGCTAATAGTCTTATTTTATTTGAAAAGAATGGTTGCAAATATTCATTTTTTTGAGTTTGTCACCTTAAGTTTCTGCAAAATGTATTTGTTTGGATTAAATAGACTATTTGAATGAAGTAATATTTATGCTGAGATGATTCCATTGTTATACTAGAATAATAGTGGAATTACTTGTAATGTATTATGATATATAGCACTTCTTCTTATACTTGTATAATAGTAAAATTTTAGTATTATACAAGTGTAAGTAGAAGTGCTTGTAATATTTGGCATAATAGTAAAATTCTATTGTTACACTGGTGTAAAAGTAGAATCACTTGCGCAAGTAGTTTTTCCTGCAAATAGTCTTCTCATTATGTGACCAAATAATTCGCACTGAAATTTGATAATGGTGAACTCGAAAACTGAATATTTTAAATCATTTTTAAAAATAAAATAGAACATTTTGCTTTGTGCACTAACAGATTTACTGTATATAAAAGCAGATCTATTTCAATATTAAATCGTTTAGAGTATTTATACGAAGGAATTTTTAAATATATGATAATTTTAATTATTTAAAAAATTATTATGAGGTACATAATAATTTACAGATGATGGAATGTTTTATAAGCTCAGTGATTTTGCTTTTTCATATTCGGTTATCCGCAGAAATTCAACTTAACTATATGCGACGGCGCAACAAAAAAGAGAAACTAAAAAAATATCTAAAACCAAATCATATTTATTGCACTGCCATTTTAGTTTAATATGAAGCCACATTATAATTGTAATAGTCAAGAATTAATTTCATTATTGTATAAATTCATAACGGAAATTTGTATACACTTTTCATATTCTTGTTGTAATCAAAATACATGTGAGAGAAAATAAAATATTTCAGTTGTATCGCATATTAATATGTACTATCGTAAAGAACTGCATGCTTTATTAATAATAACAAATATATATATATATATATATATATATATATATATATATATATATATATATATATATATATATATATATATATTAGTCACATATTATCTATTTTAATTAATTGAATTATTTAGTCTCACACACACACACACACACACACACACACACACACACACACACACACACACACACACACACACACACACACACACACACACACACACACACACACACACACACACACACACACACACACACACACACACACACACACACACACACACACACACACACACACACACACACACACACACACACACACACACACACACACACACACACACACACACACACACACACACATATATATATATATATATATAAAATAAAACTACTTAAGTACATATCTAGCTATTACAAAGGCCAAAATTTATCAAAGTTAAATTTGAGAAATTATTGAAAACTTTCATGAGTTGAGGAAGATGAGAAAATCCGCAGCTTGCTCTTTTTTGGACATTGTGATAAGAAACTCAATGAACCACAAGTATCTACAACTTGAGATAGTAGCTAGTACTTATCTCTGGCTAACAGGTTTTGGATGCATTGTTGGGTAACGGCTCTTTATGCTACTTTCACACATAGCAAAGTTATTCTGGTGTAGCGATTGCTACATTCCGAGGTAGTTATTTTCTAGTGGTTAGTGAGAAACGTTTAATTAACGTCATGTCTGGGATGAAGACAAACACAAAAATGGCAATTTGGTTTGGTGTGCGAAATCGAAATCTTGGACACTGTGAACAATGTGTTAGTGTACATTTTTTTGTTAAAATAGAGTCACTGCCAAAGCCTAGAGATAAAGAAGGAAAGCAGACTATGAAATATCTGAGCCATTGACTCGATGTATCTGCAATACTCTTAGGGTTATAAAAATAAAATCAGTATATTACCCAAGAAAAGAACAGTAAGGTGGTGTTTACGATAACAGTGTGGCTCTAATCTGACCTCTGAAGTCCTTAAAATAGAAGTTTCATACAACCAAAAACTTAATGTTCTACCATCATTATATTTATTTCTGTTATTCATTGCACAATGCAAACGAAGACGATAATTGTTTAAACACAAAGCTAAATAAAATGTACGGAAGTGGAAAATCTTACCAACATTTATTTTTTACTAAACTACAGGCGATTGTTAATTGCTTATGCAGAAGCCGATTGTCAGGTTACAGTCGAAACGACACAAAGTTGTATCAGAGACATACTCACGATATGCTTGCCTTTACATGAAATGAAGCAAAAACACAGTTGCATACTCCTCTGTTAATCATTTTTCTTGCATGCATTAATTCTATATTCGTATGACTGTTGATGGTAACAGGAAACACCATGGCTGATTTTTCGAAGTCAGTCCTCAACGTCTGTCGGCAACAATTCCTTTTTTGGTAGAAGTTTGGAATTGGTTCAAATGATAATCGTTTTGTTGTATGTGGTAAACTGAAACTATTTAAAAAAATAATCTCAAAATTAATAATTGGCATTAATTAAGGAGTAAACGTTTCATTAACATAATAAATGCAATGAGATTTTCATAGGCTTGTTCAGGATTCTAATTATTTATGTTACTCTCTCTAATGCTTGTATATATATGTATATAGAATTAGTTTATTAAGAATATTATCCAGAAATACTGTACAAAATGTGATTTATTTTAATCTGATGTGTTATTGCTTATATTACAGGGTGACAACTTTATTCTTTTGACAAAAGTGTACTGCTTTTGATTGATTTAATTCAATTCCGCCACTTTTTATAATAATTTCATTTGCTTAAAAGATCTTAATATTAGTAAAACAAATAGGTACTTTTTTATTTCCTTGTTTGAAATAATGTGTCAAAGCAACGAAGACAAATAATTGCTTTATTTGAGGCTAGATTAAAGCAAATTCAGATTACCAGAAAGCTGAATATCCACAGACAAACGGTATCACATACTATAAACCGATTCTTTTAACTTGGCCATGACGATGATAGACCCCGAAAACCGAAAAATAAAAAAGAACTGAGAATACAAATGAAATTCGCAAAATTATCAATAAGCGGATTATCCGAAATCCAAGAAACTGAATGAGAAAAATAGCTAAAGAAATAGGGATTAATAGATAATCAATTAGACAAATTGCAAAAGAAGAACTTGGACTTAAGCTATATAAGCTTCGAAAAGTACAGAAACCAACTGAGCAAAATAAGCGTACAAGGCTGCAAAGATGTCGAGCTCTCCTTCGAAAGTCCGCAAAAGGTGCATGGAAGCATTTCATCTTCACGGAAGAGAAATCTTTTCTCATTTGAACAATCCTATGATCGACGAAATGACCGTTACTGGTCATCTGATCGTCCTGGAATTTCCATAAAAGTAGAACGTCGGCAAAACCCCAGTCAGTTATGGTTTGGGGAGGCATTTGTGAATCTGGAAAAACTCCTTTGGTTTTCATAGATCAAGGCGTCAAAATGAAGAAAACCATGCATTGCAATGAGATTTTACAGTGGTTTTACTTACTTGGGATAAAAACATTTTAAATACAGCATTTGTACACTTTAACAAGATTCTGCCCCTTCTCATAGAGCAAAATCAACGCAAAACTGGTGTCAAGCAAATCTTCTAGATTTCATACCTGTGGTTATGTGGCCCCCTTATTCACCTGACTTAAACTCAATGGACTATAATGTTTGGTCAATTCTGGAAGCAAGAGTTTTCTCTAAGCCACATCAAAGTTTGGAATGCTTAAGGGCTACTCTTAAGAAGGAATCGGCTAAATTAACACCTGGTGAACTGTGGCCCATTGCAGAAAATTTTGCAGGACGTTTAAGGCTCTGTATCGATGCCCAAAGGGGCCATTTTGAAAATATTTAAATATGCTGTATCTAAGTAACAAATGACTTAAGTAAAGTTAGTTTTTTGAAAATAAATTCTATGTTTTTAGTTTAATACAATATTTTTTTGTCAACAGGATAAAATTGTCACCCTGTATTTAAGGCCAAACAATACACACGATATTATTACTTTAATTATTCGTATACAATAACAGTATCACATTTTATTTTATTTAATGAGTTTTACAATAAATCTTATTCAAATTTTAATTCGTTGTTTAGTGATATCGAATGATATAACAAAAATACCTTTCATATTGATCAACAACCAACTATTCTGTTGAAATATATTATCGACTTAGTAACGAAGAATGACAGGTTTTCTCCTTTAGCCGAGTTTACTATTACTGCAAAAGAGGTAGAACAGTGCTCTTCTCGAGCGGAAGACCCCATGTTCAATCCCTGCCAATGTTGCGCAATTGAACACTGTTGCCACTGTTGAACTTTAAAATTTAATTCTAGCGATGCGTTTGTGCTTCTCAATGCATGTCAAAAAGCATGGGTGCTTGAAAGTTTTCTGAGTTTCCTATCTTGTGACGCGTGAATATGTCATACTCTTTATGAAAAGTTCACCCGGAAGACAATTTCAGCAGTGGATATTAAAATGCCTTACAACGGCTTTCAGTCGTTAAGCTGTCCACTACATAGTGTCAAAAATGAAATAAAATAGATTCCATATCATTAAACTGGAATTTTTGAATCGATGTCTAAATTGTGTGCCCATGTCAATATGGAAGATAATTCGATAACGTAAAACTTACGATCACTCAGACAAATCAACCATTTATAGGAAAATTTTTTAGAGAGCGACAGTTTTATTGCTTAGCAGCTATGTGCATGGAAGAGCTTATGGATATACGTACAATATAACAATAACAAAGCTTGGTAACATCTGTACACTGTCACATGTTAATCAACAGCATTTACCTCTTCCGTATCTTGCAAACCGAGACCGTGGCTAGGGACATTACTTAGGATCCACCCGGGCTAATGCTATTTTGGTCTTTTAATAAAAGTGTTTTCGGTGCGTGACATGTTGGCATAGTCATTGACGGAATTTTCTTAAGTGTGATGTTGATTATTGTCAATAAAATAATTTCTTTATGCTAAAACTTTTGATGAAATTATTTAAAATTAAAATTTTGAATTATTCTTTGACATCATGAAATTCCTCTGCTATGGAGGATATATCTGATATTCCAGTGATTAAAAGATACAACTTAAATATGTTTATAAGCTGTAGATTTTATTTATGGGTTTAGTTGGGCAACATTCTGTCACGAATATGGGAAAACACTGGGAGACCATTACACCCTTGATAATATGTTTTTACTGTTATTTCAGTCGTCAGTGCTTTTATTAGATTTCTTTTCGGCGAAAATAGTTTTAAGAGTGCATAAATAACCACAGCAAGAAATTTTTATTAGTAACTACATTAAAATAATTCTACCAAATCTTAAATTTTTATTGAATGAAATACCCAAGTTCGTACGCATACTCTGAATTACAACGTTTCATCAGGAAATAATAATGTAACAGTTAGCGACGTAAGCGCATTTCGCGTCATTTGCATGCCTGCGTGAAGCGCGACTACTTTGAAATTCGCACAATTCCTGGCCACACCTTCTTGGTGTTGGATCTTCAATGTCGAGTATTGAAGGTAAAATTGAAAAATCATTTAAACATATTGGATTTAATGTTTTAAATGACACTTTATTTATTTTTCTAGATGAGGTTAGAAAATATATCTTCTGAAGATATTGTTGATGGAAAGCCTCATTTGATTCTTGGTCTTCTATGGACAATTATTCTCCGATGTGAGATTTGGCAGAATCAGCAAGTTGCAAATGTAAGTTTTATTGATACAATATTTGTATAATACATTGACATATTTATAGAGTATAATATCATTTGAAATTGGAGTGAAAACACTAAAACCTAATCTTATTTTATGTGTTACTGAACAATTTAGTTACAATCATTTGTTAATGTTAATTAGAGCTCACCACTACTTGTGGTGTGATGGCGCCCTTTGGAGTGGAAAGTGTGGGTTCGATCTTAGGCACTGTTAAATGATAGGAGATCGCGTTTCTGTATAATTGCGTTCCTGGTTCCACTACTAGTATCCAGGTGGAACAGTTGGAGAAAGGATACACATCCTTATACACATCCTTAGGATCTGTCCATTTTGGAATTTTTGGCATTTCTCCCTTGCTACACATGAACACGGTTTACAATCTAATCAGAAGGCAAAAACATGCCACGTATTTAAAAAAAGTCAAACCTAAAGCCTTTGATTGGTAGGAACTGTTATGTAATGGTTGTATTTTCCGCTCTTAGTTTGCTTACAAGAGTTATTAGACTTACTCATGCGCTGTCAAAAAAATTAAGAGCTGTTATGTAATGGTTGTATTTTCCACTCTTAGTTTGCTTACAAGAGCTATTAGACTTACTCATGCGCTCTTAGTTTGCTTACAAGAGCTATTAGACTTACTCAAGCGCTGTCAAAAAAATTGACATCAAAAAGGATACTAGCTTCTGAAATTAACTTAATGAGTATTTTGGATACTTATAATAGCATTTTGTGAGGTAAACTAAAATTCTTAATTAAATTATTTGCAAGTAAAATTAATTAAGAAATTATTTAGATATTAATTATGTAATAATATATTACTTAATCTTTTAAATTTGATTTCCATATGAATTGTTAACAAGGAATTATTCATTCTTAACACTGTATTATAAATTCACAAATCTTAATGAAAATCTCAAATTTTCAGGAGACAGAAACTGACTTTCCAGTTGTACCGCCAGCACCTCCAGATCAGACTTATTACCCAGTGCACAAAATAGCAAAAGAGTCTCTACTTTTGTGGTGTAAAACGAAGACCGACGGGTAAGACAGTTTAAAAAATAGAATATGCGATTATATTATTTTTAATTGTATTTTTTGGCAATTCTATAATATTCCTATAAAAAGTTTATGTGTATTCATTCAACTCTTCAATATTTAATTTTAAAGATTCCTCAAAAATTTTGGCTTCGATGTTTTAAAAATAAATTTTACAAAAATCTACGTGCATTTCTTTTTTGAAGTAAAAAAATTAAAAAAGATTCATAGAAATATTTCTATTTATTATTATCAGAGATACTATAAAGAGGAAGATCCCATGACACTATATATCCTTCCAGATATATAGCATGTGAAGTACATTTTTTGAAAGCTTTGAAGACACAGTTCTTTGATATTCAAATTTCAAATATTTTTAATGGACTTATCTAGCCTATGAAAGCAGTGGAAAGTCCTGGTTTCGAACCCAAAGATTGAACAACGGAAAATTGGTTTTGCTTTCTATATGCACATTTATCGGTGTGGGGGGCTTGAGAGTTTTTTTGATTTCCTTCTTACGAACTTGAATTCGGCCCTTTATCTATGAAAAGTCACACTCAAATGCAAAGATGCAGTGGATGCTCAAATATCTTACAATATCATTCAGAAGTGAGGTTAATCTCTGCGCGATGTCGCATACTTTGAATGGACTCCCCGTGGCCTAATGATTTGACTACGGTTTTCGGTGTGGAAAGTTACAGGTTTGATTCTAGCCGCTGTTGTATTATGGAAGATGAATATTACGCTTCTGCTTTCTATATCCATATCTGTAGGGGTGTGGCTAGGAATTTTTCCGAGTTTTTTTCCCTACTGTAATTAGGCCTACTGTTTTTGAAGAAGGCAATAATATGCGATGGATGTGAAATCCTTACAAAAACTCTCGAATGTTAGAATACCTACTATAAAGTGGTCAAGATAATTTGAATACGAATTTTTACAAATACATTTATAAAATAGGCAATTTATTCGATTAAAAAAAAGCTGGATTTCAAAATCTTAGATACCTTTTTCTGAATTGTAGAGAAACGTTTCTGAATCGCTGTATACATTATATACATTTTAAAGGGTTTTTCGACGATTATAATACTATGCAATAATAACCGATAATACGTTTTGCTTTAGATGCTGTTTCTTGCATCGCAATGCGCATATAAAGTAAAAACCATTCTATTAGGGTACTTTTTCATCGTATTTTCAGTTTTCACATTTGTATATGATGTACAATTACACATAACTCCCGAGTATCATATCTTTATTTAAGAAACCTTGACCAATGAATTTCATTGCCTTTATCATTGTATCAAACGATAAATTTATTCCCTTCATTCAACCAGTTATGAGTATTTATCGGTACAAATGTCCCCTTCGTATCTAATTTAATTTAAAAGAATTTTTTTGATTCTATTGATAAACTCTCAAAGATTTGAATCTTCGTACTTTTCCGAAATGCAATGGATTTGAGTATTTTCCGTTACAAATTTTCCGTTCTAAGATAAATTATTTGTACAAATTTTGGCAACAAGGAAATTTTCCATTAAGAACGATAGACGGTTTGTTGTTTTTAATTAAAGTGAGAACAATTTAATGAAAATGTTGAAATTATTTTATTTTCATTATAGTATTAATAGCAAAAAATAATTAATTTTATATAATATTTATTTTATATTCGAATACAAAGTTGTTATTATTTAAATTAACCAATTTCAGAAATCCTAAATAAGGAACTCCTTTTATAAACACAGAAATCTTTCGAATTCTCTCTTAAAAACATTTCAATAATTTTAAAGAAAAAGTTTTATTAACTTTTTATAAAATTGTTTTTCTAAAAATATTTCTTGGTGTTTTTAATAATATTTATACTTTAACTTACTGATTATAATTTAATGTAATTTGAATTTAAATGTTAAAAAAAATTACTGCAGTCAATGTTTGCATTTCCTCAAAAATTCTCAAGCCGAAGTGGTTACGCTCTGTCAATGCTTCAGTTCAAAAGTTCGTGGGTTTCGAATCCTACCTTGAGCTGGGTCTTTGTAGTGGTTCGGAATCCACTCTAAACAGTTGAAGTCACGGACAATATAGAGTGAAAAAATGACGACTGAGTGTGTGACAGTCAAAAATTCTGAAAACCAACTGTTAAATCACTTTGTTTAATCTTTAATGAGGGAATTCTAAATCACATTTCGGACATAAAATTTAGTATTTCTAGAAATGATTTCCCGCAAGATTAAGCGAATTAATTTTTTCAATGAAATAAGATACAAATTAATATGTTTGATTCGAAATGTTTTTTTTTAAATATGTTTTCAATATTGATTTATTTTTGAAAATAACCTGTTTCATGTAATTGCATTCTCTATTTGAAATAGTTTTTTGAAATAATTCTACTTATAAATTAGAAACATTTAACACAAAAGGTGAACGAATTGCCTCACACTTTCGACACTATGGCCACATAAACGGTACGAAAAATTTGAGGTACAATATATTTTAAATCTCGGAATCTCTTCATATTTTCGAAAGCTAAGAAAATTTCAAATTTCAAACCATATGTCTACGGAAAAAAAACTCCAATTATTTTTAATAATGAGCTTTTGGATTTCGTTGGTGGCGCCATCTATGTGTAGCACTGCTTAGTAGCCGAAGTGAATGCTATTATCATTGGATATCTAAATCGAAAACAATTATTCTTTACTTAGATATATTGAGGTTTAATCATTCCATTGCACTTTATGTAGAGCACTTTTATTTAACTTTTTTAAATCTCTGTTACAGATAAATTATAACGTTATAGATAATAAAATATTTCAAGTGCTATTATCTATTCATTTTTATCGGAATAATACTTGCCATTAAACTAAAGTTTTTCACTCTAATTTTAAATGATATATTCAGTGTAAATAAAAAGATAGATTTTTGATTATTGTATTTTAAAATGGTGAAAATTGTAATGAAATTGATAATGTCAAACGTTTTATAGTAGTGTATATAATTGATCAGAACAAAATTTTCTTTTATCTTTTTGATGTAAACACTTTCATTTGCGTTATATACATTTAAAAATTTGTCAAATATCTTGTATCCTTTCAATTTAGTTTAAATTCATATTTTACTATAATTTGAATGTATGTATTTGCTATTTCAGATTTTCAAATTAGACAATAGCTTTTTTAAAGGTTTTCTCCGAAAGGAAAATTCTGTTTAATTTTGCTTGTAATTGATTTAGATTTTTGCATCTTCTTCGGAGCATTTAATATTACCCAGAATTTCTATTTATCATTAAATAAAGAAAATCTGAATTATTAAATAAATAACACACGATTTTTAAGTTTTTGTGCAATGTGCTTAATACTCATAATGTATCAAAAGTAACTCTTTCCTTCTGCAGTTTTCACACAATGCACAGTAATTCATTTTCTTATTTTTTTCCCTTATCAACAAAAATAAAAAACATTCAACTAAAGTTTATTATGCTTCTATCACTTTTCACACTATAAAATATATGAATAATTGTATTTTTTGTATAAAACCGTACATTTTTTTCTTAAGAGATATGTTGAAGAAAAAATATCCATTTAAGAATGGAGATTTGAATCGCATTCCAATTTTGGTATGGGTATTTTTTTATTTTAATTTAACTGGATTTATGTTTGTCTGTAGTGAAATTAAAAAAACGAGAATTTGAAATAATTAGAGATCTGTACAATTATGAACAGGCCGACCAATGGCTGAGTGGTTAGCGTTCCTGACTCTTGAGCTGTGGGTCCCGGGTTTGAATCCCGGTTCGGGCATGGATGTTACTATCTCTCTGTGTTTCTCTGTCCTTTCTTGTGTGTTGATGTATGAATGTGGCCCGCCCTGTAAACGGGTCTGTGGTGGTATGACGCGGGTAATGATACTCATCTCCGTGACTTGGTTCACAGGTGCCCGCTGGGTAACGACAAATGAGTAGCAGTTTCCAGCCTTGTTGTGGCGAAGGGTTAGTCACCCAAGTGCCCGCCGTTATTAAAAAAAAAATTATGAACAACATCAGATCTTAAGCTTTTCCCTTTCAAGTCTTAAATAAAAATTACAATCAAATATTAAAAAATGCGTGAGATTTTATATATATATATTTCGCTGGTTTTATTACATAATAGGCTTATAAAAGTTATTTCACGTGCATAGAGATACTTAAGACATTTTTCAAAATAAGCAAAAAAAAAATATCTTTGTGATAAGAGGTTTATTATATTTATCATTCTTATATCTCTCTTTACTTTGGCTGTTCTTCATAACCTTAGACGATCTCAATTTTTTATTTTTATTTTTTGGTATCAACGTATGGTGGCAAACACATTTTTAGGGCAATACAATATTTTGTTTTTTGTTTTTTTATGGAAAAACTTAAAAAAAATATGCACAAAATCTATTTTTCAATGAAAGAGTTCGTGATAAAAATCGTGAATTGGGGAAGCAGAAAACATATTCATGTAGTAGTTTGCAAGTGAAGAATATTTCTCGAATACTTCTTTTGACTCACAGTGTTATAGTCATGTTCGGAGAACAAGGTTCCGGTGTTCGATTCCAACGACTGTTGAGCAATTGGGAATGGGATTTAAGTTTCTCTTTTCTATTTGGACAACTGTTGAGTGAATAAAATGCTTGTGTGACACCACACAGTAGATAAGTAAACTCCTGAAGGCTGTTGCAATGTTTTTAGTATCACAAGCAGTTCCCCGTATTCAACCGGAAAACTTCCACGCAGCATCACAAATTTATAAGAAATTTTCATAGAGCTCAGAGGGCATTAAGAAGGATTTGTCATAGAGAATGGATCTTATTTAAATAGTGAATGAGGAAACCTGGAAAATTGGCAAGTCTCACCCAATCGATAATCACGCAGAAACTTAGAAGTGCAACACCCATCTTCGACTTTTCAAAACTGGTCTGTGGTTGAATCCAGGACACTTCACTCGACAAAACACAGTCCTGCCTCTTGGCCATAGTGACCCCGGGGATGGTGTGTTAGGGAGTTTTAAATTTTTCTTCCTTTGTCACGTGTAAATAAGCCCTCTATCTTTGGAAAATCTTTTGAAAGATTTTACGCTTTAGCTATTCGATAGAGAGCCTTAAAGGCTGTTTTCTGCTATTAAGCTATCTTTACTGCTTTATATTGTCGGAATTCGTAGAATTTCAGAAAAAGAGACGTTTATCTAATCTGCTTCAATTAATTTTTACATTTGCTTTTCATGATATAAGCTGTATTTATTTCCCTAGTTAACTCAAGAACATTGAAGTAAAATTTAAACTTGTGAAACTTTGATCTATTTTCCTTGTTGAATATATACAATAACATTACAAACTAACAAACCCATTATTATTTGTTCAAATAGAGGCGTAAATTTCTTAAACAAAGAAACTTCCACTTTACTCAAGATAAATTATTGCATTTTTCTTTTTAGATTTTATTGATTTTCACGTTTAATATTTACTTATTTTATTGTAATGTAATGCTGAAACCTTTGTTAAGATTGGAAACATGATTTGGATTTACTTATTTACAGGTATCCCAATGTACGCGTGAGAGATTTCCATCGAAGTTGGCGCGATGGACTCGCCTTCAATGCTCTCATTCATTCTCATGTTCCGGCTCTGGTGGACTTCAAAGCTCTTAAGCCATACGAACATATCAAAAATTTAGAAAATGCATTTTCTATTGCTCAAAAACACATTGGAGTTCCTCGCCTATTAGATCCAGAGGGTAAAACATCAAATTCTAAAATTTAATTGAATTTTAAATTTTATAGTATTACATATCAGGAGTAATGGCTTGATATGTGTGTCGCTTCTTTAAAATAAGGTTTCTGCTTTCCAAAAAGAAAAGCCAGAAGAAGAAGAAAAGATAGCCAAAAAAGAAGGACTCATTGTAAACTTAAAAACAGTGGGGGTGCATGTAGCACTGATCGCTGACTCATTTCCCCCTGCGAAGAAAGGCTATCTTTATGCGAGTGAGGCCGTATATATTAAAGTGATTGCTGGTTGCTTGAAAGCATTCTTAATATAGAATGCTTTCATAGAAATAAATAAAATATCATGAATTTATGATTGCTGCTATTAAAAATAAATACTTGCATTAAAAAGCTATAACAATTCTTAAATAATGTATTTGAAGCATTTCGAATGTTTTATAGAACAAATTAACTAAATATAAAAACAAGTTGACGAACAATTAATTAAATAATTAAGACTATGGGAAAATGAAGAAAATTAAAGAGAATAAATTTAAAGCAAGATTTAGATTTTGCTTTAAACTTTTAATCCATTTATTATTTGGTTAGTGGGATTCAGTTTACACATTTAGGTGTAATTTTAATTTTTAAAATGTAACTTTAATTAGATCAGATCTTTTTGTGGGATCAAGCTTCATGTATAACTGAATTAATGTGATCGTTGAGATAATAATAGTAGTGTAATAGAAATAAGATCAACATTTAATTAAATATTTTTTCATGACATGCTTACAGTGAATATTCACATTGTAAATTCCACTTATCTTTTTCGGTTTATGTAATTCATCTTAGGCTTCAGTGTAATTTTAATCAAATCTCATCTTTTCGAGCTCAAACATCTCACAGAGCTGGATCAATCATACAACTAAAATGATAAAATTAGTGAAATGAGACAAAATTTAAAACGAAAATTTAAGTAAATATTTTTTTCACAACATGCATAACATTTTTCATAACAATTTTTTCATAACAACACATATAATTCTGTTCATAAATTTTTCTGTTTCGTTTTATGAAATTTAAGGTGTCAGTTTGGTTTTAATTTTTTAGATGGTATGTGTTATTCAAATCAGATCTTTTCGCGCTCAAATATCTTGCATAGCTGCATCACTCAGATCATGAAAATGATAAAAATAATGAAAAGGGACAAAAATTATTAAAAAAAATTAATTAAATATTTTTGATAACAAGATGACACAGTGTATTCATAAAAATTTTGGTTGATTGAAATAAAATTATTATTTGCTGATATTTTTAATTTTAAATTTTTGATAAATTGAAGAAACATCATTCAGTGGGTTCTAATTTATGATGATCAGATGTTTGTCGTAATTCTTATAAATTATAATTATTGTAATGACTATGGGAATGAATGACAATTCAGTCGTTTGTTTTCAATGGATATAAAAGGTAATTTAATTGACCAGCTAAATACTGAAAACTAAATAATATTGAAATTTGTTTTACTTATATAATTAATTGTTTTTTCGTATGATTTTAAAATATGCCTTAGTTTTTTAAATTAGCTGAAGGTATATTGTCTTCTTTACTGGAACTAACCCTTTTTTAAAAAATGAAATAATTTATTGTTAATGAGAATTATAATTTTATGAGTAGATAGGTAATTTTAAATTTCAAAGTGTTAATTTGTTCCATTTATTTTCAAAGATTAAAAATGGATATTTTATAAGGTTAAATCAACGATATCGTTTTAATTTACTACTTATAATATTTTTTGAATGCAGTTTATATTGGCCCACTTTTGATCATCCAGCTCCGGCCAAGTTTATTTTGGCCACTACTCACTCGTGGCTGTAATGGCCGAAGACAGGCCATCAAACAACCATGAGCGGTTTGCCGTGCCCAACAGAAAATCGTCTTGGTCAGCAGCGGCCTCGCTTTTTGCCTTTAGTTTGCTGGGTCTGTTTCAGAGTCTCAGACGCAGCAGCGTTCACTGAATTGTAGTTTGGAAGATGCAGTTGGTTCATTTGAGAGGCATGTTTCTCAATGGTAGCACGTCTATTCGTCCAAACACATCTCCGCAACTATCGTTCACTTCTGTTCTCTGTCGTCGTTTATGTACCACATTTATCCCGTCAATAATTTTGGACAATTCCATTTTGTTATGCACGATTTTTTTTCCACGGCGGCACTCGAACATTTCGCAAACTTAGCCGTTTCGGAAATGATTCCACCCTTAGCCCCAGTGTCAACGATCATGCCCTTTCGGACATCGGATAAATCACTCTGTTTTTGCATCCCACCAACAATTGCAATATTTTCCGAATCCCTCACATAATTTTTATTTACACTGAATGGCACTACGCGATGCAATTCAGCGTAAAGTACTTGGTGGTCACATTAATGTGAATGGACTGTGTATATATGACATATATTTTTTGTTGGGGCATTGAATGACGCCACTGTGTTTTAATTACCGAGAGTCTAGGAAATGAGGTTTTGAGCCTAAATGATTATATTCCCTGTCGCCAATCCTTGTTTTTTATATAGCCTTCTCGTTGGAACTGTATAATTATTCTCCAATAATATCAAGTATCATCACTTTATTATAAGACACTGTTCCGGAACTTGTTTCATTTAAAATTTATACGATTTCATTATTTTGAAGTATTTTATATCAAATCAATATATAAATTTTTATATAATTTTAAGAAGCTTTAATATATATTTGTGATTTGCACAAAAAAATTTCTTAAAGGACTGTTGAAAATATTTGTTTTTTAATAAAATTAAATATTTGACCTCCAGATGTGGACACAGACAACCCAGACGAAAAGTCCATCATTATCTATGTCTCAACATTTTCTAAAGGACTTGCTAGCTTGAAGAAAGGAATGACTGGTGGAAAACGAATTGCAAATGTACGTAAAAAATTTGAATATTGAAGTTTGATAATTTTTTAATATTATATTTGAAGAAGAATTTTTTAAAAATGAATTTTTGAACTATAGTTTAATTCTTCCTTTTAAAAGTGTGTTCAGTTTTAACATTTCGTTCAAGTTCATTTGTTCAGTTTCAATATTTTGTTCAAGTTCATTTGTTCAGTTTTAAATTTTTTTCAAGTTCTCATTTGTTCCGTTCAGCATTAATACTTTAATACACAATTTTTTTTTCGCACGCATCGAATTAACTCGAGTGTACTTGTCAAGGGGTTAAAATAATATTGATTTTTAATTTAAATTAAAACACCTCATTTTTTAATAGATTCCCATTATGTTTTTACTTTTAATGTCTTCTAAGATTAAATTAATTTCTGATTTTTATGCACTTTTTATATTATATTATAATCCATATCATTTATATGATAAATATTAATATCATTAATTTAAAATGATTGGGAATACATTAAAACGAAATCATAAAATCAGTCGTTAGTTGGATGAACATTAGTTTTTAATTTTTTATTTTAATAGGTTTTACAAAAAATGATCGAAATTGACAAAATGAAGAAAGAGTACGATGACCAAGCATCCGACCTTATAGAGTGGATCAATTCAAAAGTTTATGAATTTAAATATATGCCACCTTTGGATTCGCTGGAATCTATACAGCAAGAGATAACGCGCTTCAAAGTTTATAGAACAAAGGAAAAACCTGAAAAGTAAATATACCGTGTTATTTACGTAAGATTTTTTTTTACAATATTTTACTAAGTTAAAAATACTGAAAAGTATTTGTTTTGTTGAAGCTAATTATAACCATGATTTATTCTTATTGGTCACTATAGTGTAGTGACTTATAATCTTTTAATTAAAATTTCAGAAATGATGCCAAGAATGAGATAGAGGCTTTGCTGTTCGCCATTCAGATGAAACGGCTGGGGCAGAGTGTGTGGGTGCCTCCTGAAGAAACGTCCCCCGCAGCCATCGAAAAGGCATGGCGTGACCTGGAAAGGGCAGAACATCAGCACGAAATTGATGTCAGAGAACAACTCAAAGAACAAGAAAGACTGGAAACTCTGGCGTACAGGTTCGAGTCCAAGGTAATTTCAGAATGATTGGTCATGAAATAAACGTAACTTTTCTTACTAATTGGAAAATAATTGAGATGATTGTATGTGATTTAAAAACATTGCTTGCTATCTTCAGGGTGTTGGTGCTAAAAGCTTACTAATTTCTAGAACAAAAGAATATTTTATAACACAATTTTTTTGGCTCTGACCAATAATTTTTCTACATAATCACTTGCTATTTTGGTTACATAATTTTATAATAATGTCATATGTTTTGTGTTACATTGAATAAACTTGTATTAATACATGAAAATAGAGAAAAATTTGCAGCTGGAGCAAAAGGATAAATAATAACATTTGCTCTGGATGCTATTTTTATATTACACTATTTTTATATACGTAAATTAGTTTTGTAGATAGGGCTTGTGCTTAAAAATTTCATAATTTTATAAATGCGTTGATATTGTACTTGTTGCATTTTGGCTTCTTTTTTCTTATTAAGAATTTGCTTTGTTGTTGTTGGTAATAATGTTATTGCTTAATCATCAATTTTAACGTATTTTTGGTAATTCTAATCCAAACGAGGGCAATCATTATCTTAATATCAGTCCAATCAATGGACTAGATATTAAAGTATTTTTGTAGTCACTTATTCTCCTGGTGTAGGAAAGTTTACACCAGGTCCAAAAGGCCCAGATCCCCATGAATCAAATCCAAGAGGGAACAGGAACAAGGAGAGAAAATCCACCCTCCCCTTTCGAGAACCTCAAACAGTTTGCGTTTGCTTTAAGATGATGATTATCCACACGAATTTGTTAGTTTATGAATCTCTCTGTTATATTTGCATGAAGAGATTGGGAGTTTAAGTAAGCTTATTTCAAAAAAAATATGTTAGTAAATAAATATGGAATCTTATTCAGTACTTTACCTAATTTATTTCTACATTAATATCGTGTAATTTGTAATAAATTGTATATTCAAATTATTTATGCATATAATAATTTAAATATAAAATTAAATTAAAGTTATTTACTTTATGAAATAAAATTCAAGTTATTTATATTGTATAAATAACTTGAATTTAAAATTTGAATGAAAATGCATTAATGACACAGGAAGAAAAATATTGGGAGCCAAATTTACATATGCCATATCGAAACTCAAATTTTAATACCAGTTGTTTTCAATAAGATGCTTTTAAATCTGGAAATATTTTTCGATTTTATCTCAATAATATATATCCATTACATATATAAGATTTCTTTCCTTTTCATTTAATATGAAATTTACGCACAGCATTCTGATAAAAATATGCTTAAATTAAAAGAGTTAAAATCTTTTATTAGTTTAGTTCCCGTTATAACATATATTTAAACGATTTTTAACAATCGCAATAATATAAAATGCAATGATGAGTAATAATTTACTTGTGGTGATCAACGGGAAAGAGTTTAAAAAATCTACAGATTTAGGGAAAAATAAGTTAAAATTTTTATTATATATTTGCTTATTCTATTAGAGAAATATATAACATTATATACTCTTTTTATAACATAAATCAATATGCTTATCTTTACAAATAAATTATCACTTAAATGATTTTAGTTTAAAATTAAATGCACTGTGTTTTTAGAAATTTATACAAAAATTTGTTACAAAAATCTAAGTACTTAAATAAAAATAAAGGACTTATGCGAATTCTTTGAAGATCATATCGAGATATAAATATACATTCGAAATAAAAAAATTTTGAATTTTGTTACAAAAGTAATCATTTAGTTTTAAAATCTTAAAATGTTACACTGAATAATGTAGTAAATGTGCAAGCTTAAAAATCTCTGTGGTCAATATCTATTTTCATTAATAAATTTCAAGGAAAGATAAATTAACTCAAGATTTATCGTTTCTAGACAAATTATATAAGCTTTAGGGATTTTCAACTCTACAGCTCAAATACATTCAACTGAGTATTATTGTTATTAAAAATTATTGAATCAAAAATTTAAATTTATCAAAACTTAAAATCACAACTTTCTAAAAATTTATCAAAATTTTATGGATGTTGGGATAATATTTTGAAACCAAATTATAACTTTCAAATATTGAATTTATTTGTTTAGTTTATTCACTTACACAGTCTTGCGCAATATTGTGGTTAACTTAGAGTCTTTTTGAATATTTAAATAATAAACGGTAATTTATTAATAAAAAAAGGATAAGAAACATATTTTACTTTATTTATTATCATTGATGATAAATAAACTATCATTGACTTTCTACTTGTGTACAATATTTTACATAAAAAATTCAGTTATATAAATTTAATTTGAGTTCGAATTCCAGACATCAATTATTTAGTTTAGTTATTAGTCATGTAATTAGTGTAAGGACTATTTTTAAATTTCATCCTTTTTCAGAGATCGGTCCGAGAAGCTTATTTGAAGGAGATGCAAAAAATACTCACGGATCCAAATTATGGTGCAAATATTAGACAGGCTGATGCAACATTTAAAAAACATGAGGCCATACGAACAGGAATTATATCAAGGGTACTTTTTTAGATCTAGAATAATTTAAAATATATTGGCACACTTTTCCTGAATATCAATCGTATTAAAACATAAAATTTAATTTTACAGGAAATTATGATAAAAGATTTCATCAAGATTGCTGACACATTAATTGAAGGAAATTACAGGAAAAAAGAAGATATAATTAAAGAGTATGTTATATCTTTAATAATCTTATAATTTGTGGTAATATAAATAGATAATAATAATTTGTGGTTATTTTAATTTTTCAGTGATTATATTTAGAAGGTTCAGTTTTAGTTATTATTAGGGTTAATATCTTATATTTTTTTCATATAGCATATGAATGATAAAAGAATCAATGGATAATTTACAATTATTGTGAAGCATTTTAATTATGAATATTAGTTCATAGACAGAGCTAATTAACTAATGAGCTATATATGCTATGTCAGGGCTGGCCAAGCTCCTTGATAATCCGAGCCATTTTTCAAAATTTGAAATTTTTCGCGAGCCGAAATTAAACAAGTATTAAAAAGGTATGCAAAAATATATTAAAAATTTTCCACAGAAATTATATTTATTGAAAACATGTGAATAAAAGAACAAAATTTGTGTATTGAATTTAAATATTAAAAATTTTACTTCTCTTGATAATTCTTTAAAATTTGGTGAATAGTTGGTGAGAGCACTGCTCAGTAATTCTTTGAGATGCTGGCTAGTTAACACTGATCGGTGTTTGGATTTCATGAATATTAAAGTGGAATAAAATGATTCACACAAGTTCGGTGTTCCGAATATTGAAATAATTCGACAAGCAGCCTTATTCAGTATACTACGATTCTGGTACAAATTTCTAAAATTCAGTAATCGGCGTCGACTTATATTTTAATTAGAGCTTAATTTTTTGCATCTCTTGTATGTTCGTTTGCGCAGTTTTCGATGAGCCATATCATTCTTAACTTGGACGGAAATTAAATTTGTTACAATGTTGCACTTAATCTTTCACATTTGTTGTCAGTCATTTAAAAGACATTTTGAAACACATGCAGAAAGGTAATATTTTTTTAAAATATAATACCCCAAAAATGAAAAGAGAACTCTGGTGCTTTTATCCAGGGCCACAAATAATTCTTCAAAAAGCCGCATATGGCTCATGAGCTACAGGTTGGCCACCCCTGTGCTATGTATTTCAGTAGATGCTATATTCAGAGTTTGAGATTGAAGGCTTTTGCAAATTTACTTTACTAACCCTTATAAATACAGATATTCACTAAAAGTACGTAGTTCTCGTATGTTGTATTGTGAAACAATCTATTGAAAGTAAATGTGAAAAAAAACTTTCTCTAAAATACAAGTGGTATTCTAACTGATACTCATGTAATATAAGACTATATGATGTAAGTTTTCTAAAATATATTGTGAGTGGCTTCATGAACAAAATTTAGGCTTTAGAAATATGCATTTTAGTATACACTTTTGATTGAAAAATGCCCAAAATAAGTTAGAGCCTACTTTGTCACTTGTGAAATTTATGAGTAACAGTGCTTTGTATTAAGACAACAGTACTTATAAAATATTTGTATTACTTTATTTATTAATATTTAATTTTGACATATATTGAATAGAAAAATTGATTTTCTGGCTGGTTTAGTCTCGAATTCTCTACATCGAAATACTAAATTTATGTAAAATTTTAAATCACTATTTCAAAAACAATTTATTAGGTGATTTTAGTTTAAGAAATGCTGCTTAAAACTAAATACTAGGTAAAACAATTATCTTTATTAATGAATGCTAAATTTTTACTAGTTATAGTCTATGGATAACTGAGTATAGACAATTTTATTATATCCAAACAATAAACATTGCATGCGCAATTTAGAAAAAGAGTTATTAGGATAAAACAATAAATAAAAAGAATCAAATTTAACTAAAAAATGATTATTATTTTGTATACGATGCGACTTATATTCTCAAATAGAGGATTAAGTTTTTAAGAGGTCCAAATGCAACGATTATTGTATTTGTCTTAAACTAGTAAATCATTAAAAGATAGTTTCATGAAACATCACTTGCTAATTTCATCAATTCAAGATTGATAAGCATAAAGATTGATTACTTTCGTGGTAAGCCCACGAAACTAATCAATCTTAATGAATTTTTTAAAACATATAAATATAAATTACCATAAGAATTATTTAATTCACAAGCTTTTTTGATAAAAAATCAATTTAAATTTCATAGTAAATTTTCCATCTGCTAAAAAAAACTTATATGCTTTCTTAGAAAGAAGGAAATAGAAGAGCAGTGGAATTATGTACTTCAATTACTAGAAGCCTATGATGAGAAATTTGCCCATTTAAGACAAGTTATGAGCATTTTGGAAGAAATGGATTCTGTTTCAGAAGAAATGATTCAAATGCAGGTTAGTATTTTTCATTAGTTTTTTGAAATTATATGTGTTTTTAGCACAAAAGATTTCTTATGGATTGTCTTCTAATATTGACTACACATTTTAGTCAGAAATTGAATCAGAAAGCGAACCAATCGATGTGGAGTCCAGTCTTCAAAATCATGCTGTCCGAGAAGTTCAAGTAGCTTCTTGGGGAGAAGCTGTAAGACGCTTAGAAGCTAAAGTACTCAATCAGAAAGACACAACCATCCTTCAAAACCAGCTGACCAAACTGCAGGAAACATATCAAAGGTACAAAACTTTATTTCATTAATTATTTTAGGAGAAATAGAAGCAAATTCATGTCAAATATAATTATTTGCATTCCTAAATCGGAAACAATGCTAATATGACCAGCAATAAGTTTTTTGGCAAAAAAGAAAAAAACTTTTTCGAAAATCTTCGCGTTATATTTTTCATATTCCTTAAAATTTAAAAAATTATTTACAAAAACTTGAATACTGTTTATTTTTTAAAAATATGTTTGAGTGACAATAATGACATTAATGTAGAAATTTATTGTTAATATATATATATATATATTTAGTTTAGAGCAGCTTTCTGAAGAGAAAAGGAAATATTTAGAAGACTTAATGAAACAGAAAGAACAAAATCTTCTTATCGAAGAAATGTTATTATGGGTTCAAGAGAAACATAGGTATTGTAACGCGGAAGTGAATTGTAAGGACCTGGCAAGCGCATTACTTCTGCAGAAAAAACACAAGGTATTAGAGTTTATCAATACTTTTGTTGTAATAAATTCAATATTCGGAAATTAAGTATTTGAGATTCTAGAAATTTTATTTCTTCACTTGAAACTTCAATTTTTTGTCTTTTAAGTAGCATATGTTTGAAAAAATTAAAGTAATAAATATTAATTTAAGTTTAAAACATTAGATACAAGGTACAGAATATGTAATAAATTTTAAATTGCTTAAATTAATGAGTAAATTATTTCCTTTCTTAATATTGTTCAGTCTTTTTTTTAAATATATGAATTAGATTAATTTTCGAGATCAGAGATGAGATTATATTTCTGCTTTCTGCATGAGAATCTTACGGAAGGGGGTACGTGAGACTTTTCAGGGTTTTCTCCCTTTTAACCGTATAACAGAGCCCACTGCTTATAAAAACTATGATGATCTGAGACCTTACAGTAGTCTTCAGCTCTTGGATTTTATCCACTGTCAAAATACATGAATGAACTTATAACTTTCAAATATGCAAATAACTAAGAAACTCCATTCAAACATATTAAAACAGCGTATGAAATCTTGTTTCATAATAATTCACTAAATTTTAGGAAGCGGGAAATTTCAATACAAAATTTATTTTAACTTATTGAACATATTTGTTTAGTGAGTAAGGAAAAAATCCAAATTTTATTTCAATGGAATTAATTTGAGACTTTCACGTTATTAATACTAAAAAAAATATTTCAGCAAATATCTTTTTAAAAAATCACTTTTATTACGGGGTTTTAATTATTCATGGAAATATTCTTAAAATATATGAATTACTTGTAATTCAATACGCTAAACTTTTTATAAATAAAAGAGCTGAAAACATTTTTGTTTTTAAAGAGTTTAGCGTTTAATTAAGGGGTTTAAGATTATAATTAAAGAAAAAAATTTACTTTTAAATAAAACATATCGATGAATTTTATATAATATCATATCAGTGAACAGTATATTGAAGTTAAAAATCATATGTAATAAGATATTTAACTTAAATATTAATTAAAATCTGTCAGTATTAAAATTTGAAGTACAACTTTGAATATTTATTTGTTATATTTCAATAAATTTTTTAAGAATTATATGCTTCATATATACTTGATATTACATGAGCATTATATGTAAAAATCCTTCATTTCAGTCTTTAGGCCTGGAATTACAGCTCCAGAAAGATATTTCCAATGAACTTCAAGATCAAAGACTCAACAGAGCATTTACAGAACTAGAATATGCATATCAAGATAAATCAGATCGCATTGGTCTAACAATCAAATTTTATGAAGTACGCAACTTCAGTTTATATTTCGCTTCCCAATGCTAATTTGTCATATACAATACTGATTTGTTATGCACAGTGAATGAAAATTTTGAATTTAATAGTGTTCCGTGAGCAAAACGGAAAACTAGAAAAACATGTTATTAGGATTTATATTGAGGTTATTAAACTCACCAAATATTTTTCAAGCAACTAATATTTAGGTTTATAAAATTTGACAAGATTCAAATCACTAATAGATTATATTATTTTCATTTAACAAAGAATTCTAAATAAACTTAACAAAATATGATTCCAGCAAAATACCACTTTGAACTAGGGGCTAAGTTAGTATAAATCGGTCTATACTATTAACTTTTAAAACATGTTAAATGAGCTTCAAGAAAATATATGCAAGTTACTTGTAATGGGGCAAATTAAACAGAGATCGGACTTGTATGAATTCATCTGTTCTCTCTATCAGTTTCAAGAATGTGTTAAATAAACAAACGTTATGAGAAATATACGAATCATAAAAGCGCAATTTGAAATAGAGTTCAGGCTATTATGAATTTATACGTTCTGTCAATTTTCCAGAATATGAGGAACACACGAATCGTGAAATGGCAAATTAAAACAGATCAGGCTATTGTGAATTCATCTGTTATATCAATTTTCAAAATATGTTAAATAAATTTTACGAGAAACATAGGAATCGCAAAACGGTATATTAAAACAAAGGTCAGGCTAGTATAAATTCATCTGTTATAACAATTTCTAAAATATGTTAAATAATATTATGAGAAACATATGAATCGCAAAACGGCAAATTAAAACAAAGGTCAGGCTAGTATAAATTCATCTGTTATATCAATTTCTAAAATATGTTAAATAATATTATGAGAAACATACGAATCGCAAAATGGCAAATTAAAACAAAGGTCAGGCTAGTATAAATTCATCTGTTATATCAATTTCTAAAATATGTTAAATAATATTATGAGAAACATATGAAACGCAAAGCGGCAAATTATAACAAAGGTCAGGCTAGTATAAGTTCATCTGTTATATCAATTTCTAAAAACTGTTAAATAAAAAAAATTATGAAAAACATACGAATCATAAAACTGCAAATTTAAACAAAGGTCAGGTGCGTATAAATACATCTGTTATATCAGTTTCTAAAATATACTAAATAAATGCTATGAAAAATATACGAATCACAAAACTGCAAACTAAAGCAAAGGTAAGGCTGGTATAAATTGATCTGTTATATCAAATTTTAAAACATGTCAAATGATTTTTATGAGAAACGTACGATTTGCAAAATGAAAAATTAAAACAAAAGTCAGTATATAAAATATCTAACTCTTGCAATTAGCTGTTGGATTGCATAAATGACTTTTTGCTTTTGGTAAGTTTACATTTAACTACCGAAATATCACTTAAAACAAAATGTCTCTCATAAAAGAGAAATAAAAATTACATACTAATAGAATTCTAATACCTATTGATATATATTTTGTCTCTTTAGCTATTTCGAATAGTACGTACGAGTTAAAAACAATTTTAAAACCTCTTTCGTTTTTTAATGTTTTTATTAAGTTTAACTTTTCATGAAATTTATTTTAAAAAGTTTTTTTTTACATGAAAATTATACTTTCATTTTATGAGTGAAGCCATGAAAATAAATTTGTATTCTCAATGTTTTTCACTGTACCGTAGAATCTATATTTTCTACAATTTATTTGAAAGAGGATATGATGTTTTCAGTTCTTAACTTATTTAACATGTTACATTGATAAATTATGTAACAAATTTACATATTGAACAATTCGTGGTAATTAAAATAATGTATAAAAATATTATCTATATTCTATAATACACTACTGGCCATTAAAATTGCTACACCAGGAAAGCGGCACACCACACACGTGAAATTTGCATGACAGGTAGAACTTGCTGTGATATGCAAATGATTAGATTTTCAGCGCATTCATACAAAGAAGGTGATAGAAGCGACATCTACAATGTGTATAAAACCAGAGATTTGACAGCAGTTTTCTCATACTCAATTTCCGTTTCAACGTTGTTTTCGGCAAAGAAAGTTGTTGTAATGCCTCGTGTAAGAAGAAGGAATGCCTATCAGCACGTGTCTGACTTTGATCGAGGAAGGATTATAGCCTATCGGGATTACAGTTTATCGCACCGCAATATTGCTGCTCGCGTCGGTCGAGACCCCATGACTGTTAGCAGAATATGGAATCGATGGGTTCAGGACAATCATACGAAACGTCATGCAGGATCTCAGCGACCCCCATCACTAACAGCAGAGAAGACAGACATCTTATCCGCATGGTCACAAGGGATCATACAGTCACGTCACGAACCCTGAGTCGAGAAATGGAGTCATTTGCAAGGCAACAAGTTTCTGCTCGAACAGTTCGACGACGTTTGCAGCAGCATGGATTGTCTGCACGGCATCCATGGCTTCGGCTACCATTGACGCTGCATCACAGACAGGAGCGCCTTCAATGGTGTGATCAGTGACGAACCTGGACGCGGGAATGGCATCACGTCATCTTTACAGATGAATCTCGGTTCTGTATACAGGACCATGATGGCCGCATCTGTGTTTGGAGGCATCGTAGAAAACGCGCATTGCCAGCTTGCATTGGACATTGCCATACTGGCCCATCTGCTGGAGTGATGGTATGGGGTGCCATTGGATACACGTCTCGATCACCTCTTGTTCGCATTACCGGCACTTTGAACAGCAACCGTTACATTTCCGATGTGTAAAGGCCCGTGGCTCTGCCATATCTTCGAGGCCTCCCTAATACTTTATTTCAACAGGATAATGCACGACCGCATGTTGCCCGTACTGTTCTGAACTTCCTTGATACAGAACAGGTTCGACTGTTAGCCTGGCCAGCACGTTCTCCTAATCTGTCACCAACTGAGAACGTGTGGTCAATGGTTGCCGAGCCATTGGCACGCCATCACTCACCAGCCACTACTGTCGATGAACTCTGGCATAGTGTTGAAGCTGCATCGACTAAGATCCCCGTACATGCCATACAATCTCTGTTTGACTCCATGCCTACGTGGATAAATGCTGTTATTGCAGCGAGAGGTGGCTGCTCTGGGTACTGATTTCTCAAGATCTATACATCCTAATTTCCTGTAAATCTAATCACTTGTTCTTTCCACTATAATGTATGTGTCCAATAAATATCGTTCTGTTATTTGCATTCCTTCTTGGTGTAGCAATTTTATTGGCCAGTAGTGTAGTTATATATTTAAACACATAGCAGTATTATGCATAATCTATAATTGAATTATATTCAAATATACAACTTTATTTTATTTATATCCCATAATAGTATACTGAAATCAATATAATAAAACAATTCATATTACATAATCATGTTACATTCAAATGGATGGCAATATTATTCATAAATGCATAATATTAAAAAAATGAGATCTTCAATGGCAAAAACTTATTTTCAAAGATTCATAAACATAACTGATAATATAAACACAATAACTTATATTAAATATTTTAACTATCATATATGTTGTAAATGATATTATTTGCTGTTTATTATTAAAGGTGTTTTATAATGATTACAATTTTTAAAAATATGATAAAATGTTTTCATATTTTTATCTCAGTATTCAGCTGACGCTGATGAATGTGATTCTTGGATATCGGAGAAGCTTCACTTACTTTCCAGTCTTGACTGCGGATCAGATGAATTAACCAGTGAGGTAAAATTTAACTTCAATTATCATTCATTAAGTGAAAAGCTGGGCTTTGAATAAACTTGTTTCAAAATAAATATTTTCTTTTGTTCAAAATCAATGTTTTTATCTTGTTTAAGTCAATTTTTGTTCAAAATCAATGTTCTAAAACTTGCTTCAAACAAGATGTTTTCAAAATAACACAAAAAAGATGATTCTTTTCTATAAAAAGTTGTAATAAATTCTTTCAAAACTACCTCCTGTTAGATTTCTTCAGAAATATTGTTGGTAGTAAAACTAAATAAAAACAATGGACATATGAATCTGGTTCATTCTGCTTTAAATGTATCAAGAATTTTGAAAAAAGCAAAATTTGTGATAATATTATAGAATTATTAATAATTTTAAGGTAAATAAAAAGTAATTAAGTGTACAAACACATACAGTTTTATTCAATAGATAGCTTTATAATTAATCCAATACCGAATCAAAATCGCTGTCGAGTCATCACTTATAGGAAAAAATCCCAAAGTAAACAAGAAAACGGTTGCATAGATATATATGCGTGAATATATTCTATTTGGTGGGATAAAATAGTGGGACAAAGTCCTCAAGAAAACCTTTTATTTCACTCTCTACTTATCACAGTTGGAGGAAGCTTGTAACTCCAAATATTTTAAAACCGTCCTCTATGCATGCAATTTATCTCAATTTGAGCATATTTATAAATCTGGCTCCATTATGTTTGAAGATCTTAAATATCAAAAAAGAGGGTTCTGTTCAGCTGAACTGAACCCCTTACTTATTACCCCTTACACAAAACTTACAAGTTTCGCTGCCCAGTGCCTCCAGTTTTCAGACAGGCGGGCACAGTCGGAGAAAAAGAAGAGGCACGCTTTCCATTCTAATTTTTACTTTTACAAAAAAAGAAAAAAAGGAAAAAAGAAGAAAAAACGAAAATACAAAATTTAAAGTATGAAGTAAAAGTATAATGAAAAAAATGTTACAACTTATCTGTAGTGTGATATATTTTGAAATATGGTTGGACACAAAAGCCAACATCAGACATATTCGACAAAAAATAAAAAGCTTTTATAACACACTGTCATTAAAATTTAAGCGAAACAATAAAAAAATTACGATCTACTCGAAAAGAAACAATAACTGCAACGTCTGGAACAAGCAACAGCTTTTCTAGCTCCAAGAATTATTCCCCTCTCCAAATCGATCCTTCTTCTTTGAATCTATCGTAAACAATGTCAAGGACATCCTATCGTCTTCCAAAGCCATGGGTTTACTTTACTGATAGCAGCGCATTACAAAAAAGCGTATATATACGCCCGCAGCAAGCAAGGAATTGAACTGCTTATGTTAATGAATTAGAATGATATCTGACCTAATGAACAACCAATATACTTTAAGATCGTATTATTGTCTCTCCAAACCATCGCCTTTAATTAAAAAATAGCCTACATTTTTCTTAGACTTTACTCGAAACCCATGTCTCAGATTAATAAGTGAGCACAGAATTAATGCCTGTCTTATATGCCACAGATGCTTAGTATCTTTTCATTAATTTTGACTTCAAAAATAGTTTTATATCATGAAAACCTTGATTAGGGGTGGGAGGATGCGGTATTTTTGCTTCAGTACCAATATACTTTGAGGTGTTAATGTTAGAACCAAATACGTAAAGTTATCAAGTAGTTTCAACTAAAAAATTTTCATTTTGAAATATTTATAAATTGGTAGGTTTCAGTAATTGGCATACATTTAGGTTTTTTTTTGTTAATAAGCAAATCCATTTTTGTGGCAGACAACTTAAAATTGGTAAATGCATTCAATAATGGGTTATAACGTATTTTTAGTTTATGTAATGCGTAGATTGACAAAAATGCTTGACATTGGCATGGAGAAAGAATGCTCAAACTTCAATATTATAAGCTTCTTAGAATATGAAATTTGTTCACAATTGACAGCACTCAGAAATTTTTAATTAAATACTTCAATTAGATATTAAAATTTATTTTCCAAATTGCTTAAAGATTTATCATATCTAAAAAAATAATCAAGTTAGTCTTTAATTTAAATAATCAAGTTCGTAATAATGCTGATTCGAGGTATCACCTAAGTATGTAATTTTACAAGCTGAAAACATTCTAGTTAAATCGTAATACGATAATTTCCTTATTTTATCGTAAAAAAACTGTTAAACAAAATATTTTAAATACATAGAAAAAGTATACTTGTCATTATTCATAAATAATCACATAAATTGGATTAAATAATTATCTTCTTTTACGAGCGAATTATTCTCGACCCTGCATTCAACTGCAGCAAGCATTTCGACCATCTAGTCTCAAAGGCTCGTAAGCGCCATAACATTCTCAAATATCTGGCTGGCAGAGATTGGGGTACTGATGCAAACACCCTCAGAACCACATATATTTCGCTTATAAGACCTATTCTTGAATATGGTTATCCGATTTACTCCTGCGCATCTGAAACGAATCTCTTGAAATTAGAACGAGTACAAATAAGTGCCGTTCGTATCATCTTAGGACTCAGAAATAACTGCCCATCAGCTTTTGCTTTATACGAGGCTAACTTACAACCATTGCACTTTAGAAGAAGAGCTAACTTTGTTAAATATTTTAACAAAATCTATAGCTATGGCCCGCATCATCGTACTTCCTTGTATTTACACAATTGGCACAATAATCAAAGATTAAAGAAATTCACTCCTTTTAGCCTGGCAGAATCTCAAAACCTATTTTCGCGCAATGTCGAACCCCAATCTTTAAAATCTTGTTTTGATCTCTCAGAGGGAATGCCAAGAGCCATCTTTCACTTTAATCTGAATTCCACTGCAAACAAGCAAACTCACATCGGAGATCATCTTAGACAATTAGCACTAGAAATTATTAATTGCATTCCCTGCGATGCAGTGCAAATGTATACCGATGGTAGTAGTACAAAAGACCGTACTGGGAGTGCAGTCTATATTAAAACCCCTCAGTCTGAAATCACGATAAAGCAACGTAACTCTGACACATTTTCAGCCTTTAGAGGTGAGTTGATGGCAATTAAGGAGGGACTTGCTGCTATCATTTCCAGCAAATGTGATTTTGGAGACCTTTGGATTTTGTCAGACAGCCGCAGTGCACTGCAACATCTCAGTGACTGGTCCTCTATAAAGGATGAAACATGTCTATCTATTCTCCTGAAATTGAAAATGATCTCTTAAGAACATGATGTACATCTGCAATGGATTCCATCCCATGTAAATATTAGTAGCAATGAGACCGCAGATCAACTGGCCAAAGAGGGTAGTGAAGAAGATACGCCCACTGGTTCATCACTTACATATCAGGAACTTTACTCTAATGAAAAAAATGAAAAATCTAGACTACATTCAATCGGGCAAATTCCATCAACACATCAATGGTACTCTGGAACATCTCCTGGAACTCTTCTGGAAACAAAATGTGACCGAAAATCTCAGACTGCCTTGGCCAGATTCTCAAGTGGACATCTAAAATGTTTATCGTTTGAACGTGGTACAAAAATGTATCCCACTTGTAAAAAATGCTGTGAACATCCAGCCACACCGAAACATATTCTGGATTGCGTCGGACTTTCCCGAAAGATTTATCTTCAAATTCCTTGCTAGTCATTAACCTTTTAACTGTCAACAATTTAATGGAGTTGATCTGATAAACGTCAGATCTGTAATGAGGATAAGCCAACAACAACAAAGCTGGATTCTTCTGAGTTCAAAGTTCGATACCAGTCACTAATGAACTACAAGGGATAGATATTCTGTTGCTGTTTTATTTGTCTGTATGCCTACCTGGGCGGGTGCTTGGATATTTTCTGGGTTTCCTCCCTTGCTCCACATGAATAAAACCCTCATGAAAAGTCCTCCAGGAAAGCAAATATACATTGAATGCTTAAAGAAGCCATACTACAGCCTGATAGTCAATCTGCTAGGCTGTCCATTAGCTGATGTCAAAGTATGCATCGTAAATTGAAAATAAATCCGCTAAAAGAAAACAATAAAGTATAAATGTTAATCCATAAAAAATGTATGTGTTTGTATTGTATGTGTATGTGTGTATAATCCATAAAAAATTGTATGTGAACAAAAACAATTCATTTAAAGAGTTTAATTGTGCTTATTAGAATCCGCGATCAGTTTTAGGAGAAACAAATAAAAATATATAATTTAAAAGTATACAATTTAAATTACACGCATTATTTTTTTCTCTCACAAAGTTAGATTTTGTATAAAAATAAATCTAATTGATTTAAGAATACATTTTAAAAATAATGAAACATCTATGAAAATTCTACTGATGAAGATTTTAAAAGTATTCTTTTGTCAATATTCACATACTGAAAATAGTTTCAATACTCAGGATGTAAAAATTTTTTTATAAAGGAATTATTATTTAAGAAAAAAGTTAAACGAAAAGATAATGGTAAATGTAGTAAGTGATTAATGGAATGGTAATAGCCATGATAAATTAAGTAAATGGTCTTTTTTATGTTTAATGGCTCATTCAAAATTTATATTCTAGGCCTTATTACGACGACATCATCATATGCAAACTGAAATATTAACATATGCAGCTGAAATCGAGAAGTTGAGAGAAGATGCCGAAAAAATTAAGATTTTGCAGAAAGATCAAGTAAGGAAAACAAAAATCATAGTGGAATATTAACTATTAATATAAAATATTTTTTAATAAATCTGATAATATTAATTTATTTTATTTTATTTGAATTTATCGCAGCAATATTTAAACTAATACTGTTTATGTTTTACAGCCATCATCAAAGATTTATCTCTTGACAACACCAGAAAAGTCCCCGCTGAATAAATATAGTTTACCTAAAGGTCAGTAAAAAATGTTTGTTAGTTACATTAAATGACCAATGAGTTAGAATGATTAGCATTTCTCTTTCTCATGGTTATTTTCTTCCGATTTTGGTTAAAACTCAAATGAAGATTTATAATCACAACTCGGTTGAAACTCAATTTTAAATTTAACCAAAATATGGTTTTTGGATTTCGGTTAAAACTCAAATGTAGGAACTGAGGCTATCTAGTGACTCGAATGGTTAGCATTCTTCCATTCGTGTTCATTGTTTGTGGATTCGAGTTCCATCTTCGGTATGGATGTTTGTAATTGTTCTGAATTCTGTGGGTAAGTCTGTGATAAACTATCCCTTGCGGTGCAACAATTCGTGGTAGAAAGACAAGCAAAACGCTTAGAATCACATAACAGCCAAAAGCTGCTTCAAAATATTTGTTTAATTAATTGATATAAAATATTTGATTTCATGGTGGGTCACATTCCCGTGTCACAAAGGAGAAAAATCAGTTTGATTTGTTTATTACATTAAATTACAGATGAACTGGAATGATTAGCAGTTGTCTTTTCCATCTGTCGAATTTGAATTTAACATTCAAGTGAAGGCATTTCTAGTCGACTGGTCTCATGGTTGGATTCCCAGCTTGGACGGGGAATTTGTAGTGGTTTGGAATATAAAACTATAAACTCTGTTTAATTAACAAGAATTTTTATTGGAAATATTGACCCCATTCTGATAAGTAAACAAAACTAGACTACATCATGAGTTAGGTAACAGCAAAAGGCTGCTTCTAAACATTTGAACATTCGTCGCGTATTTTCTTTCGAGACGGTTTTTCATGGATGCAGTGTTTTCATAGTGGGTCATATTCACGTGTCACAAAAAGGAAAACTCAATTCGTTTGTTGTTGTTGTTTTTCTATGACACATGGACAAGCCAAGCTCGCTTTTGCCTTTGAAAGTGCGAATTAAGTCAATGAGGGTCTTTCGTTTGGATCAGAGTACCACGAAGGTGAAAGTACGACTTTGCTCTTTTTATGGTGCCACGTAATTTTGAACCACGGTCAGGTGACGAGGCCACACCTTAGCTGGCACCCTCCTCTCCACATCCACGCCACACCAGCGGAAGGACTTTGGACGTCACAGATTAACGTGGAAACGTCCCCAACCCACGGTCTAATAATATATATTAGATAATATATTAAATTCATAACCCACTGCCTTTGATTCCATATTCTTAAAATGATACAAATTATCAACCCAGTGAAGGAGAGTGCACCGTGGTCACCCTCCCAACCACTGCCCACGGCAAATGATGCTTCACTTTGCTGAGCTTACGGGAAGCGGCGTGAAGCTACTGAGCCACCGGAGCTCAATTCGTTTGGTTTCTTTGTCATATATATGTGTCACAAAAGGGAAAATTCAATTCATTTGGTTTCTCTGTCATATTCGCGTGTCACAAAAGGGAAAACTTGATTCATTTCGTTACATTTGTCAGTTTTTGTACAAGAGTACAATTCGGCGGGATCCACAGAGGTAATGAAAAAGAAAAGACTTTAATCAAGATGTCAGAACTTTTACTTTATACTTAATCAAATAAGTGTATTGAAGAACTACAGAAACTCATTCGTGTTATAGTGATTTAATTATTTTTCTTTTTGCCTATTGTAATGATTTAAATTGTATTTACCAACACTTACCTTTTAAAACTATCTAATCAGGAAATTAAGTTCTACTCCAAGTAATAAATGACATTAACCCTTTCTTCTGTCCTTAAAAAAAGAATTAGTTTACTTTTTTTTAACCGAATACTTTTGTTACCATAGTAATAATAGATAATAACAACCTGCGTGACTGTTACTCTGCACTTAATTAATTTAGTAAACATTAGCGAAATCGTGTAACTTTAATATAATCGCAGATTGTGTATGAATAATAGAATGTATCTGAACTACAAAATATAACAGTTAAAATTAATTGGAGTCTGTATAAAAATCGTTGCATTGTTTCTACCGAATAAAATGCATTTTAATGTTGAGTTACTTCTTGAATATGATAATCGCACACATATTTTATAGAATTTGTAATCTTCAATGAAAAAATAATGCATAAAAAGCTAGTAATTTTGCGAAAGCTATATTTGAAAGAAATTATCAAGTAAACAACGATAAATACAGAAAGGAAAAAAAATGACAGATCAAATATATAAAGTACTACAGGTCAAGCTTTTGGTTGCGTGACAATAAGGCATGAAAGTTTAATTAGTTATAAATGTTTTTATGTATGTGTTTATGTTAATTCATAACAACAAAATGAAGTTAAAAAAACTATTAGTCATTATAATATTTTGAAAAGAAAACGCAAAATTTGTTTAGCAATTAAAATTTTCACTATTGTTTTTCCTATATTTGTAAGTATAGTGAAAAATATATGTATTTTCGCAAAATGATCGTTCAGAAAATGCTATATTGCTAAACCAGACGACAACACATTTACTTCAAACATTCTAAACATATTTTCAAATTATTTCCTTGGTATAGTATAAATTATTTAGGTATGAACAATGATTGAGTTTTGTATTGGCAACATATAGAAAACTCAGATATTAATAATTTTTTGATTATTAAAACAAAATTAATCTGTGATTATTTTCAATATTTATCATTTTATCAATAATTTTAAAATTAAATATAAAATAAATTAAAAGAAAGCTACTAAACTTGGAGGTATATTATTTTCTAACACATTTTAACCACTAGTCCAAACCATTATCTTCAATAAATTGAAACTTCTCCATGCAAAATTTATGAATGGCTTTTGTTGTCGTTGTCTTGTGCCAGCTAGGCTGGTATTACAGAGTGCGCTGCTCCACTTTTCCAACTGAACCATATTTTTTTGATGTGGAGTCCGACTTCCTCCGTATACACAGGCCAAAAGTACTTGTTTATAGGGTAGGCATCCATTCACAATCCATTCCTACAAAGAAGTGACAAAAATATTATATACAGAGAGAGAGAGAGAAAGTACATCCATGCTCGAACTGGGATTCGAACTCAGGACATCCCTATCCGCAGTCAGGCACTCTGAACACTAGACAAGGTGAGCGGCAATGGCTTTTGTAATGATAAAATAGAAGAAAACGTAGATATTTAGTAAATTTTGATTATTAAAACAAATTTAATCCGATACCATTTTCAATAGTAGCGATTTTATCAGATTTTACCACAAATTTTGATTTTTAAAATCTATTTTTGAAAGGTTAAGAGATTATTACTCTAAACCGGAGAAAATGTATGTTCCCACACACACTATAACATTAGTCCAAAATTATCTCTTTAATGCACTGTCAACTTTTCTACGAAAAACTTCATTAATTTTCTTAAAGGTAAAATAAATGGGGATATGCAAGTCATCTTTCTGTAATGCAATGCAATATCCATTTCAGTTAATTGTATTACAGGCCATTCTTAAAGGAGCTTCTATGGAAAAAATATCTTAGATAATTCGGTGAAATATTTCCAAGAAGAATTTATTATGACAGCGCTTTAGTTGCTTTCCGGGTGGATTTTTATGGAGAGTGAGCCATTTTGACGCGCTACATGGGAGGAAACTGGGAAAACTCCCAAGCACCACAGACGAGTATGCAGGAAACAGAAGAGCAACATTCGTCTCCATTGTTCAACAGTGACTGGACTCGAACCCGGGATCTTTTGTTCTGAAGAACAATGTCCTGGAACTTGGCCACGTCGCGCGAGTACAATAAAGAATTTATTTATTATAGTTTCTGTTTAAAGGCCTTACCGAAAAAGGGCTTAAAAACATTAAATTTTAAAAAAAACCCATAGCCTTAACGCATCTCTGAATTCAATTTATCTTTTTAAGCATCACATTTACACAATCTTGTCTAATAGCTCTCATGATAAATGATATATAAGTTAAGTAAAATCCATAAAATTTATGAAAGCATAATTGTCAAAAAATGTACTTACGTTCTCAAGACTATATTATTCACTCTCTAAACGGGATCCATTTATTCTTTATATTCCTTCTATGTCGCAATATCACTACAGCAAGTTAGTAAATCCTTCTATGTCACAAAAAAAAGAAATATTTAATTTTACTGACAAAAATCATTGCAATTAACTGTCCATGTGAAGCATTCGAATTCTTATATATTCTTCAATATTTCAATTAAAAACATTTAACCTGAATATAAGTTTGACACATCAGCATAGACATTTACTCGCTGTACAATGTTTTTATTCTTGTACATAATTTCGGTATCATTCATCTCAATATCTGTACCATAATTTCAGTATCATATCCCGATATTATTATTAAAATATTTTCACTAATTTTCTTGCAGTTCTTGCTTATTTTGCAAATCTCTGTAGTGTATTTTTATTTTTTAAGTGCGTGTGAATATTGTGTTAGTAGAGACACAGCAATGCTAAAAATGTAATATTTAGACACACAGAGCATTCCCTCCAAAAATTACATAATAAGCAATTATATTTTTACTGAAATATAGCTAACTATTTACCCTTTCTAGAAATTATTAATAAATCACCCAGAATATATATATTGAGATTTTATCATACATGCCGATTTATCTTGTCTCTCTCCATTTTGATCAATTTCTCCTTGATTTTATTCGTTGAAAAATAATACAATATTTCATCGTTGATTTGATTCATTGCGCCTTTGCAATTTTTTTTGAAAAAATTTTAAATAATTTACAAATTTCTAAGAATTTTCTGACTAATTTTTATCAGAATATATATATATATATATATATATATATATATATATATATATATATATATATATATATATATATATATATATATAGTATTAAATATAGCATTTTGTGGAAAATATGTATTCAAATCAAATGAAGTGGTAGATACATACATACATTCACAAATAAATAAATAAATAAATAAATAAATAAATAAATAAATAAATATATATATATATATATATATATATATATATATATATATATATATATATATATATATATATATATATATATATATATATATATATATATATGTATATATACATATATATACAGTATGTCCACTAAAGTCCCTTGCCACCCTCTTAACTTCGGAACGGCTGCTGCTATATTCATAAAAGTGGTGTCTAGGTATAGTAAAGTTGCCATGCGCTACTGAATTAAACCACCTACAGCTACACCTCGTGGAAAACTGTGGAGTCAGCATTCGTATCTCGAAAACGGAACGAGATAGGTAAAAAATGTGATTTACAAAGTTGTAGAGCATCCTCGATTTAGTACGAAAAGATACCTTGTAGGCATTAATAGGAAGAATACAACGGTTAAAACGCGCATTTGTTGTTTCGTGCTGTAACGTGGCACATCGTACGTGTGCATATTTGAAAAACCAAAAAATCATTTTCATGATTACATTTTTCCCTTTTATTTCAAAATGAGAAGAACGGAAGTATTAAAAATAATTTCAACAATTTATATGCAGTATTCAAATACGTAAGAAACTGTCACGCCTGTTCACCTGAGATAGCTATAAAAGAGACATCTTCTTGGGGCTGTAGTATGTTCATGCTCATTTTTATGGCTGAGTATTGTGATATGGTTTTACTGTACGGTGAATGTCGACGCAAGGCACGATCAGCATCAAGGTTGTATCGCCAACGTTTCCCTGCAGGCCCGACATCCTTCTCATCAAACCATCCTAACTGTTGTAAAACGTTTAAGGGAGACAGGTTGCGTTACTAGTCGACCTCGATCTGGCAGACCAGCTAAGGTAGGACGGCAAGTTCAACCGGATGAGGTATTAGTATATGCCCTCGCATATTCGAAATACAGCGTAAGAGAGATTAGTCAACACCGTGGTCTCTCCAAAAGTCAGGTTTGGAAAATCCTAAGTGAATCAGGTGCTCATCCCATACCGACCAACGCCTGAACAGGATATAGTAGTCGGGATGCCGAGCGACGCTATGCAAGGTGCAACTTCGTCATGAATCAGACACAGGTCCAGCTCAACATTCTTGGCAGATATAATGTGGACGGATGAGGCATGTTTTTCACGTAATGGCATGTGCAATAGGCATAGCACCCTTTACTGGGCACTGGAAAATCCTTTCCTAATATTTCGTCGACGTTCGACATCAAATGCGGTATGCTATTAACGTTTGGTGCGCAATTTACAATAACAAGCTGATAGGCCCAATATTTTACAATTGCACGTTAACGGGTGCACGATATTTACAATTGCTACAGAAGGTAATACCCGATTTTGTGGAGAACCTGCCGTTGTTTAATCTTAAGAATCTATGGTTTCAACATGACGGCGCGCCTGCTCACAAGACATCTCCAGTGAAGCAGTACCTCGTCAAGGAATTTGGCAACCAAATACTAGGGTATGGTGGTTTCGAAGAGTGGCCTCCACGTTCTTCTGATCTGACTCCACTGGACTTTTTCCTGTGGAGATACTTGAAACAGCAGGTGTATGCGACCCCTCCACAAGAATTGCAGGACCTTTAACGACGCATTACGGTCGCATGTTTCAACGTGTCACACTGTATGCTCCAACTTGTGCAACGTGATCTTCAAGCGAGGATCCATATGTGTATTGCAGCTGACGGTGAGAGGTTTGAACATCTTAAATAAAGTATATATTTATAACTAATTGTTTTTTTCTTTCTTAGATCGTTTTGTCACGTCACAGCACGAAACAACAAATGCGCGTTTTAACCGTTGTATTCTTCACCTTAATGCCTTCAAGGTATCTTTTCGTACTAAATCGAGGATGCTCTACAACTTGTTAAATCACTTTTTCTCCCTATCTCGTTCCGTTTTCGAGATAGGAATGCTAACTCCGAAGTTTTCCACCAGGTGGTGCAGTATTCTGTTTCATTTGGTTGCGCATGGCTACTTTACTATACCTAGACTCCACTTTTATAAATATAGTAGCAGCCGTTCCGAAGTAAAGAGGGTGGCAAGGGACTTAGAGGACATACTGTATATATATATATATAATATGAAAAAATGCTGCTTTGAAATTAAAAATTTAAATGTAGAAATTTAAATTAAAGTCTGCTCTACTTAAATTTAATTAATATAATTTAAAAGTAGTAGTCCAAGTTTTATATTCTACATCAGTGTTTCTCAAACGAATTTACTCCGAGTGCCGGTAAATTATTTTGGTACTTTCTCGTGGATCTGTAAGTTGAATAATACACCCATTGGTACAATTTTTTCACCTATAAATCATGAAGAGAAAAATAATTTTTAAAGTATTTTATATGTGTTATGTTTTGCATTCAATTCATCAGCGATACTCAAGGCAGACAGGGGCACACTAACTGATGTACTAAGTGTACGGCATGGCAATTGTATGAAAGGCGATTAGGTACATAGTGACTAGTTTGTAATATTTTTCATCATCGAAAAATATTCTTTTCTTAACTAATAAACTAATGTTATTATAATGTAGGGGCTGTTTTGATATCGGTTGTCGGCCGATGACACTTTTGATTTTGGATGGATAGCTGGATATTTTGCGGACCGGTATTTGAGAAATACTGTTCTTCATCACTATAAAAACCTGTAGTAAACTGATTCTGAAACAACAATAGCCATAAATAACAGAAGCGTGATTTCATTAGAAAGCATAAAATAAAAAATTCTTATAATCGTTTGATGCAGATTTCCCTATGAAGAACTTATATTGAGAATTGCCAAGTATTGCTTACTACAATAATAAAATATAAATGTGAGTGGATAATTTTTAGCCTCTGCCAAATTTTTGCTAAGATGTCAAAATTTGTCAATTTCACCGTTTTCCTTGAAAATATTTTATGAGGAAAAACTGGAATCAACTTCAAAACATTTCATCCTATTTGTCACAGTTAAAGAAATATCAGTTTCTATTAATTTAAAAAATCATAAACATTATAATTTCAATAAGATTAAAGTACGAAGAAGCGATTTTTAAAGCCTGATTTTTATCTAATAACATACCATCTTTGATAGAATTATTTATAATATAACTTTATAATCAGTTAAAGGAAAAGCAAAATCATGCTCCAATGGAATAATAATTTTCTGTATATAAATAATATATATTGAACAATTTTCATTACCCATCCCCTATTCAAATTTTTGAATTAAAAAATACTCACATAAATACCAATACAGCTATGAAAAAATCTTTTTTAAATCAAAAAATGTCCAGAAATGTTATAGTAAATTATGAATGGACCACATACTTTATGGTCCGGCATGCAACACTTAAAGTAAAAATTATACGTATGTGCTAATCAAAAACTAACATTTTAAATGAAATGTAATGCAGTTTGCATTTTCTACTTGGGTTAACAGTTTTGGTAATTTTTGACTTTTTAAGTAATTGAAACTAGGAAAATATATCCCTAAGCAGAAAACTCAATCTTTTATAATTCAAAAGTAGAATATTGTTTCTTCCAACACACAGCAGTACTAAATATATCTAATTACCTGTTTTTTTTCAAGCGTTCTGCTTAAAAAAATGGCAAGAGTTTTTAAAAATTTGATTTTATTAAAAATTCAAAACTCTATTTTTGAAGTCATTTTAAGAAAATTGAATTAAAAAGACTGATATTAAATAGCATTAAATAAAAATGTAACCACATATTACCTGTAGATAATAAAGCTTGAAGGAAAAAATTATTTTTCTGTATTCAAAATTCAAAGGATTTATTCTATATCCTTTGACAAATAAATCCATGTATCCAAACAAAAAAAGGATTTATTCTGCATTCATTATGTGACTTCATCTAATTTATTATAAAGTGATGTGTAACACTAATGTAAATAATTTCTTTACATTTTTCAGAATATTCTGAGTCACCTGATACGATGAATCAACATCTAGATGAACGTCAAGCACAAATAGAGGATTCTTTCCATGAGTTACAGCGAAAATGCGAAGTATGTAATAGAACTTTTTGTATATTTTAATGTTTACTTGGTTATGTTATATATGGATAACAAAATATTACATATTTCATAATGATAATAGCAGGTTATGCTTGAATTAGTGTTACAGACAAATAGCAATGTCATATACGTAAGTAAGCAAAACAAAAAGTATTTAAAGTATACATACAGTATTTTATAGAGTATTTTATATTTGTCAGAATATTAATGCAATTCTAAAGTATTATATTCTGGCCCATTATTTTTCAAAGAATTTGCCAAATTGTTATTTACAAATTTTCTTACAAAATTTGTGTTTACAAAATGTTATGTTTCTATATTAAAATTTTAGTTATCAATTCTTTAATGTTATGTTTTCACTTGTATAATTGTAAAATAACTGTTGATGAATATAAACTTATAAATTTATGCATAAGTGCATTGCATTTATATGCAATAAACATAATTATTGATCATAGCTAATAAATATTTAAAACTAAAAATGATCAAACTACCACAATACTTTAAACAATATTTAATTTTAATATTTTGTGAATGGGGGCATGTATTCTTTTACAAATTATTTATATTAAAATGAATTGGGTGTAGAAATTTTATTTGGATAATACTTTGCCTAGAAGAGATCATTCCATTTCTAGAAATATCGGTAGTCTTTTTAGTCAATTTTCTACTACGTAATTTAAAAATTCTTAGGTGTACTGCGTAAAAACATTTTTAATGAAAATTTCACTGTGAATATGTGTTTAAAAATTTTTAATGTGAATAATGTCGAATTTTTGATTCAGACGAAAAAAAATAATTTATAATCATTTTCATATTTGCTCGTTACTTTGAATAATTGAAGTCAACTAAGTTATTCAGAAAAATTAATAAACTTCTTTTTAGAATATATATATATATATATATATATATATATATATATATATATATATATATATATATATATATATATATATATATATATATATATATATATATATATATATATATATATATATATATATATATATACTCTCCTCCAATGATAAACCCAACTATAATTAGTTTACCTATCAATAAACTGCATTCACGAATCTATGATTATCCATTGCCTGCACGTGGCTTTAGAAAATAAAATACGATATAAGAAGTAGGGAACGTGGTTAGTTCAGGATGAAAGTGCCGCTATAGTCTAAACGAAGGAACTTAGTGATTTTGAAATTGGTGTTATAGTTATTTGTCCTATTTATGGCAAGTTTAATCGCACAATTGCGGTAAAATTATAACTGTCAATATTAATTGTTGTTGATACCTTGAAAAACGAAAAACTAAGTGTTGTGATACGAGTTACACACGTTTATAGTGAGTAAAACTTATAGAACGAGATCAGCCTGTTCTGATGAGTTAAGAACCAGAAAAACCTTCCACCCATTAATCCTTCTATCGATCTAACACTTCATCTATCGATTCAATCCTACATGTATCCATCAATCCATCCATACATCCATCAATCAATCTATCCATCCATCCATCCATTCATCTATCCAAACGGCCAAATTATCCACAATTATTTATAATAGGTAAATGAGTTTACAATAGATATTTATGCTTTGCGAAAATAACTGCAAACTCTCAATATCTACGGATGTTTTACCACTCACAAACCAAATATTACTCCATTCAACCAAAATAACAGCTTCGTTTGATATTTACAATGTCGCAATTGGATTGTGGATAAATTGAGAAATGGTTTATGTTAGCAACGAGTCACGCTACAGGTTCCTCTAGTCGGATGAGTGATTTGGATATGACGAATTCCAGACAAACATTTACCAAAGTGCGTTATTCATATTGTCAAATTCAGTAGTTATATGCTTGTGTAAGAACGTTTTCCATGCAACGGTTTGAGACTTTTGTATGTTGATCCTGTTAAACTGAAGGCAAGTGGCTACATGAATATTTTCTTTTCGATTTTTTTCGGTTCTACAATTCAGTTCCTTCTGTGTTCTTGTAATTGTATAGAATTGACAAGTATTAAACTAGGATGACTACAAGCCACATCGTGATGTATGTTCTGTTAAGTAGTGGTACCATGATATGTATGTACAAAGTGATCCCTGGTTAGCTCAAAGTCCTGAGATAATCACTATAGAACATTTGTGGGACGATTTAGAGCGATGTTTCCAGGTTAGGGAATCATGCTTGAAGTTTAAAGCTGAACTAGTGGCATTTTTGTAGCAAGAATGGACACAAATACCCATATGATTATATCGAAATCTTGCTGAATTTATTCCTAAACATATTGCTAGTATAACTGAAACAAGTGGGAGACCATTTTTCGATTAAAGTATGTATTATTAATATACGCTTGCTTCTTGTTGTTCAGTCCATAATGGTATGATATCTATATATTTCTAAACTTTAACTTTTAAAAAATGTATTAAAGGAAGACACTACTTTAAAGTTTTCAATTTTACACGAAATTAAAAATGTAATGTGTGAGTCATATATTTAAATATATAAATACCTAACGAAATAAATTTATTTTAAATTGATTCTAAGTACATAATTAATTAATCTTTTGATATAAGTAAGAAAATTAATAATTAATAAAATTTAAATAACTAATCGTAAAAATAAGCTTATTAGACAAGTATATTTACTTGAAATTAATATTATATCAATGTAAATTATTGCGTCTTAGAATCAATTGGTAGGATTTTTATTATACTTTATAATTGTTGTTGTTACTTATCTCAGGTTGTCTAGCTAGGCTAGACAACCCCCATAAAACCAAAAATATCCAAAATGTCTAAAAAATGTGATGGATCCCGAAAGACATCGTCTTTTTTAAAATTTAGGCAGGTTAAGATATGTCCAGGGGAGGCCATATTGATGGATTACCAAGGACATTTGGAAATGTCCTTTGCCCCTGTTGAAAGGTGATTCCTTTCGTGTGCCCACTCAGGTAGCGGGAAATGGAAGTTTGATAAGATCTTAGTCTAAGATGGAAGGTCTCACCCGGTCTTTTGACGAAGTACACTTCATAGTAAAGAGTAAGTGAGCATCTTCAAGGACCCGAAGGTCTGGGGCACCGGAGGTTGAAGTATGAGTTAGCCCCCAAAAGCCAGCCACTCCTAACACGGAGAACAGACGCTGTAGAAGCCGCTCACTCTGAGACAGACGCTGCATGCTAGTTTTGGTCCTCCCCAGGTATTTCATTTATCCGGTACCATCCATATCTGGGAAGCATTCCACTATCCACCACATGGGAAGGCGCCCGATGGTGGACTAGCAACCACACACGGGGATAATATAATTGTTATTGGTCTTTCCTATTGGAAAACAAGATATTTTTCGAAAAACAAAAAGAAAATACTTTTAATATGTAAAGTAAGAATTTAATCAGCAAATTAGTTCAAATTAACAGCAAATATAAAGTTGTTGTAGTAATATAGAGCATTACTGAAAAGACTTAGAAATTTCACACAACTGCTAAATCAGACTGCATTTTTTAAAGGTTAAACAATATATTTAAGTTAATTCAAAATATACGTCAACTGCTTATGAAGTAATAAAAGAAATAGACGCTTAGAATATTATAATAGCAATTGGTACGTTTTTATTATTATTTTGAACAAATGCATATATAAGCTAAAAAACACATGCATATATAAACTAGCTCTAATACATAAATTATTCAAATATACTTTCTTATTTCCTGTCACACATTCTTAACCGTCATATATCATAACTTCAGACAGTATATTTGATTATATGAAAAAATATTTCAGCAGCTAAACACGTTATCAGATATGCCCTGAAATAAATTAAAAACTATCAAAAAGTTTAAAAGAGAAACGATAAGATATAAAACTATAAACTCGAGGTTTTAAGACATCGAGGTTTGGGGATTTATATTTTATAGCTATTGAGATAAATATAATTTTTAAAATCAGTTTAAAAATATTCTGATATAACTAATTTATTATTATATTTTTTTAATGTCTTCACTAAGCGCAAACAGAATTTTTGCAATTAACTCCTAGTTCAGCGCTTCTACGGTCCAGAATGAATATTTGTATTAGCCTAACCTTGGGTAAAAAGCTCTTAAGTAGTTGGATTTGGTGCAAACTGCAATTTTTGTTTAAGTCTAAGCAAGCAAAAAACACTCGGTTGGGCAAAAAGTCTGAAAGGGTTACACACTGTACAAATCGTAATTTCCACAATAACTTAGACCTGGCTTAAATGCTTTTAAATATCCTCCAGTTTTCATTTTTAAGTATGAAATGAAAGACATTTCTTAAGCTTTGTATCTGAAATAGAAGTAGTTTATATTTTCAATCCAAATTTTCCTAATGAATCAAAAGATATTGATATTAAATATTGAATTGAAAGTTTAAAACCTTATCAAAACGAATTTGTTTTTCAGGAAAGACAAAAACGTTTACGACATAACAGCATGTATTTCCGATTTAAAGATGGATGCGAAGAATTGGAGAAATGGATGAGACAAAAGGTGCGTATTAATGTTGATATTATGATAATATATTAACCCCTGTGAATTCACGTGAAAGAATACTCTACTTAACCTTACAACTCCGGTAGTCATAGTCTAGTCTCCAATAGTTTATTTAATAAGATAGTAAAAAATATTTAATTCCTTTAATATTTTTCCGCATATGTTTCAATCTCAGTTAGATTAAAATAATCAATAATTTTTACCATTTTCTCCGCAATCAAATTTGCAAGAGAAAATGGTAAAAATTATAAATTATTTGGAATTAACTAAGTTATCAGGTATTTTATCAAGCTTAAACTCAATTATTAGCACATTATAAAATAAAACTCAGTTTTATATTATTAAATATAAATAATAATTATAAATATAAAAAAATAAATATTTTATATTAAATACATCTAAAATAAAAATGTTATTAAATATACTGTTTTTATTCAAAAGTGATGAAACAAAGAATTTAAATAATGTAAAAATAGTAGTTTTATTGATATTAGAAAAAGAGAGACACAGCAAAAACAATGATCTAATTTTCTTTATCACTGTTTAAGGTTCATTTTGAGAAGAGATTTGTTGACTTTTTTAATTAAACGGCACTGTTTGTTCTTTCAATAATCTTTAACATAATTTGTAAAAGGATTTCTTATTTAACGAAAATTTTACATTCGAAATATAATAATATATGTAAAAATTAAAATAATTTATCAGTTATTATTTTTTAATATTAGCTCGTAATCCTATTATTTAATTACGAAGCTTTTTTAACATAAAAATAAGAAATCACTCTATTCTTGAAATGTTGCAAATACTAACATCTAATCTTTCGAAATTTTTCTCAATGATTCAGTGCTTGATATGTTATATGCAAATTTCAAAAAGCATAAGTTTTAATAAATTTAATTTAAATGAGTAAAATTACACAAACTTGAAAATTTTCTTAGATATGTTACGCATATTTGAATATTATATTTGAACAGCAAAAACATTTTAATCCCTTTATTCGATATTTAGGAGAAAATTGTAGATACCAGTGACTTTGGGGAAGATGCTGAGAAAGTGGAAAAGAGTTTTGAGGTGAGATTTTGAAACTTATATTTTTTATACTCTTTTGAATTTTTAAAGAAAATTAAACAAAATTTGTGTGAGATTCATACTGAACCAAAAATTTAATAGAAATTCCGCAATTTAAATTTATTTTGTACATGTATTGATCTATATTTCCATAAGATAGTGTTATAAATTTTACAATAATTGTTGATAGAAATAATTGTATTTAAGCTAGTTTTATTTAATGAATAAATTTATTATTATTATAAGCCTTGATTAAAAAATATTTATTTAAAGTTTTTCAAATAAAAATTTTGATCTTCCCTAAATTTGATTTAATTTATTTCGCATAGATAGCTATCTATATCTAGAAGTTTAAAATATTTTTACTACATTTTAAGAAGAAATTTTCATTTAAATCATACAAAATTTTGGAAATTTCTCTGTTAGCTAACCACAGTTTTATTCATACATTTAAAACCTACAACAAATAATCTTGTTACTGATAATCAAAGACACTTATAAAATGACACTGAAATTCATGATAAAAAAATTATAAGAACTCATATAAATACCATTAAAACAATACCAACTATACATTATACTGAAATTAGGACATAAAGTAGTCCTTAAAAAGGGATATGTTCTTTTAATCAATAGTAATTTCTATCTCTCATTCATACTTTAATTACGAAATAGTATTTAATCTGAGTTCAAAAACTCCTTACTCCAATGACTTCATCAAACAAAAATATCATAGAGGAGTTTAAAAGTACACTTATGCAAGAGTAAGCTTTTATAAAAATAATGTGCATGATACAAGGATTGAAAAAAATTGACTGAGAGCAATATTTCATAAAAGTTACAGGCTTCATTTCTCTTTAAAAATTAAAAATGTTAAACCATAGTAAAATACGAGTAAGCAATATATAGAATCAATACAGAACAGAACAACTGCTGCAATGTGTTAACCACAAAAGAGATCAGGCTATCAAGAACATTAACAGAACATTAAAAATTCACAGCTTTGGGTAGTAATTTCAGACCATTTATGTGTTTTTGAAGTTATTCTCATACACTTCCTTTTGATTTCAAGTCAAGAGACCTGACTGACAAAACTGTCTAATGAACATCTTCATTTTAAAAGCAGCCATTGATAATGACAGTTTCTTGAAGATGACAGTTTTCGTTCATACACTGAAAATTAAGACATAAGGTTGTAAGATTTCGTTCATATGATACCAGCAGTTAAAGTACCTCTCAGATAGAGTGCTTGACAGAAATAGGAATCTATTTTTATACTACCTCCTGTCAAGAGAAATACCACTTTTAAGGTAATTTCGTTCTCTTCAAATTTCTGATTGTATTGTGCAGCAATGGCTTCTTAATGAATTGACAACGATTGCAACTTACAAACCCTAACTGAAACTCATCTATTAAGAAAATATGAACACTGGATACAATCCATCTTCCTCCATGAAACGTGTTTCATATAACATTAAAAGAGTTGTTTTATAAGCAGAGACTAGAATCATACAATAAGCATATTTATTCTTTTTTCTAAGTTGATAGCAGCCAATTACTAATAAAAGGTTGCTTTGATACAATTTGTTTAAAGTCTGAGGAGAACAATGAAGATTATGACAATAGATATCTCGATTCTTTTCATCAGTAAAAAAATCATGGTCGTTTCTGTCAGTTTTCAATCTGGCTGATGGTACAGAGGCCTCATTAAATTATATCTATAGCGTGACATTACATTTGTATAAATTTAAATAATCGTTGCTTTGTGGTAACATAAAGCTGTTAGGCATGGTTCAAGGTTCGGTTTTAGACACCATTCAGCAAAGGCAGACGGATGTTATGCTTCTGTTTTCTAAAAAACCTCTTTTAAGGTATTTTATTTTCGGAGTGGATACTTAGGAGTTATCTGGATTTCTTCATTTGTGGCACTTGAATGTGGCCCACTATCTATGAAAAGTCCTCTCGTAAACCAGAGAAGCGGCGTAAGGTCAAATGAACTTCCTTCAACAAAAGTCATCAATAACTGTTGAATAATAATTAAGGTCATTTGTGGCACTTGAATGTGGCCCACTATCTATGAAAAGTCCTCTCGTAAACCAGAGAAGCGGCGTAAGGTCAAATGAACTTCCTTCAACAAAAGTCATCAATAACTGTTGAATAATAATTAAGTGTCTAACAACAGGCTTCAGTTCTTAGGCTGCTATGCACTGTTAAATTCCCTTCTGACTTCCAAGGTTAATAATAAAGAAGAACCAGGATGATTAAATAACTTTAAAATGTTCTCCTGGAATATGCGTACTGGATAAATGTCAAATGATTTGCAAAACCACTTACCTATTTTTCTATTCCCATCGTGGCATCAAATTGTCTCATGGCATGAGTTACAGATAATCTAGCTTCGAGGTACTCCATTGTTCACCAGGGAATTGAATCAGAAATGAGTGTATATTTCATGTGGAATGGTGTTTACGTGACAAGTAAATTCTCATCGAGATAACAATTAATATCCAATGTATACTTTTCACAAAGTATAAGGTTTGCATGTCGTCGACACCAGTTAGTTTACTGTAGTTTACTGTACTGCATTAGATTTTAATGTCTGGTTTTTCGTAAAATCTTGTGGAGTATGTTTGGATTCACCTTTAAAATATTTTGTTTTTAATTGTTATGAGCAAAATAAATCATTAAAAAATTAACCAGAAGATCTATTATGTTAAGAAAAAGTATCTTAAATATGTTCTTTTAATGTATAACTATTATTCGTAATAATTCGTTATTATTATAGAAAATTCTTATTTATGCCATCAAAACGAATATCATTGTGCACGAGAACGTAAGTGATAATTTTGCATTTTAAATTGTTGTGGTTATAGGTTTAGACGAAATTTGACTCCTGAAATTATCTTTTGACTTGATGATTCCTATACTAAAATATTTATGTTTTAAGTATCTGATTAGTAAAATTAGGCAAAGGGATAAGTTGTTGTTATTTATGACAGTTAGACAAGCCAAGCTCACTCTGCCGACGGCTTTGCTAATTTAAGTCAGTAGTGTGCGTTTTTCGTTTAACCAGAGCATAACAAAGTTGAAAGTACGACTTTGGTCAAAGATTCCTTCGATAGATGGCACCACCAGAAGATCCCCTCCCTCAATTTTGACATTGATCTGGAGGGAGAGGAAATTTTTTCCAGACCATTACACTCTTGGTAACTACTTAAATACCAACTACAGGACTTTCAATTCTACAGATTTAATGAGGACGTACATTGCATGTACTCAGTGGGTCTTTAGCGGCATTGAGAATCGAATCCCAACCTACCGAAAGAAAGGCTGATGTCCTACCGCAGGTAAGGTATAAATGAAGAATTAAGAATATCTGAATAATTTTCTTGGAACTTTTATTTTGTTTTATTAAATCATTAAAGAATTGATGCTAGTAAATTACCATCATTTGGAGGAACAGTCTGCAATGTTCACTGAGTTAAAGTTTATTTGATTAAACTTTTCGAGACAAATCTTATATTAAAAATGTGCTTCTAAAAATAAAGAATAAAATAATAAAGAAAACACAAAAATTTTAATTCAAATCAATAAAATTATAATGACAAACATAAATTATCAAACAAACTAGACCTTGATTTTTTTATCCCAAAATAATTAGTTGTTAGATGTTTTTAAAATATAATTTCAGTTCATATTTACAATAAAATAAAATTATATTTATAATACAAATGAAGGTATTTTTTAGGCTTTCCTTACTGACTTGGCTGCGCATGGTCTAGTTTTTGATGATCTAAAAAATCTAGCAGAAATTTTAGAGGAAGAAGATGCTGAGCAAAAACAAACTGTCAAAATCTTGTATGATGATCTTTATCGCAGGTAAGATATACATTTAATGATTACTGTAAGTTAGGTTTGGTTATTATAATTATTTTTGAATTACAATTTAAAATTCATGAAATTTTGTTTCAGGTGGAAGCATTTGCATGATTTAACCACTTTTAAAGAAAAGAACTGGAAAGGTTTTTCAAGGTAGGTTGATTTTATTTAAATTATAAAACATTTTTTAACGTTTACAAAAAGTTTCCTTTTTTTCTCAATTCATTCCATGTGTAGCCTAATTTAAGGTACGATACAATAAGTTAAAGTAAAATATTGTAAATTTACAAAAATTATATACAAAGATAGAAATTCACTTTAAAATTTATACATTTGGGAATAATACCAAACAAATATAAACTTTAGTGAAATATGCGCGCGCGCTTTCTAGATATTATTTTTCTTTATTTATTCCCTTTGTTTATTATATGAAGTAATTAAAAATACATGCAGTTTCAATAAGTAAGTAAGATAGCAGAAAAACCTTTTTCTCATTGGCAAAAGATATCAACAGTTATTCTTTTCTTTTATCGAAAATCTGCAAATAAAATTAATGAAATTAAAATAAATGCTTATAAATCCTAAAATAATTTTCCTGGAAACTTATTTGGCTAAAAACATATTAATTTCTATAAGAAAGTATTTTAGAAAATATTTGAACATTAATATTAAGTTTAATCATTTTACTTCATTAAAAAGTTTGATTCGATCCTTATATCATAATTTTCGCTTAGAGATGACCCATAAAGTTAAACTTTTCATTAAGTGTGTTTATATCAACTAATATATTTTTCGCATGTTTGATATGCTGCTGTAAAAAATCCTTAACATTGTGCTATCTTACATAGAAATAATTTAATACTGCATTTTAAATCTCAGTTACTATATAATTTCTAAAACTGCTTAGTATTTATAATTTATTAAAATAAATATAATGCAAATAAAATAAAGTGAAAAAGTGATACGTAGATAAATTTTGAATTTAGCTACAATGCTCAACTTGTAACAAATGTAACAGGGAATTTTATTCAAAATATCTGTGCCATTCTTGACAAAAAATATATAGATATTAGAATTAAAATTAATGCCATTTTTCTTTTTCAAAAATATTGGATTTGATTCTTCCGTTATAATTTTCCATTCCATTCATTTCGTTCAACTTCTGATCCAATGTTTATTTGAGTATATCTCGTTTATGTATGCGGTTTTTTTATGTCGATATATAAATTCAAAATATTTTACTCACTCACAGGGAGACCTTTAAACATAGCATTTTGAATTTGAATTTGTATTATTTGCATAAAACTTTATGACACTTATTAAAATTTATGATGCTTAGTGATGAATAAATAAATTTGAAATTGGCGATATGAAACTTATAAAAATTGCAATATAAAATTTTGTTTTAAAAAATTCCATTCTTGTCAGAATCTGCGAAGAATTTATCCGTTAAAAAAACTTAGTTATTTTATTTTCTGAAAATGTATTTGACATATTACAAATTCTACGTTATGCTTGCTAATATGATAAACTTTAAGATACAAATTTCAACAAGTGATTCACTTCAGGAGATGTTAGGAATAAAGCGTTTTTAGAAGAAGCGAAAACAGAATTAACGTAAGAAATTAAAATAATTTTAGCCTATAATTTGCATCATATAAAGTAGAACTCTAATTATTTGAACTCCATTTATCCAAATTACTTTCAGGGTTATAAAAAATGTAATTAAACTGAAAAAGAGATGAAAAATAAGAAAAAGAGACGGAAAATCAGAAAAAGAAAAAGCTCAAGAAAAGGAAAAGTAAGAGAGAGAGAGAGAGACGAGTCACTAGAGAGGAAATCATTCTTTTGAAAATTCCTGAATGTTCAGAAGTTAGTGTTGAAGATATAGGATTATGAATCAGACACTGGATTTCAGATTGCAAATGATGATCAACTTATTGAAAGTGTCGTGGAAGAAGATGACCTGAATGTCCAAATTGAAGCAGACACGGGACCATCAGCTGCTGGCTTTGAAATGGCTTTTATGTGGACAGAGCGTCAGCCCGAGTGTGATCACGTGTAACTTCTCACTGTTAAGTGGATGCGCGACTTGATTGCCGGAAAACGGATGGAGGCAATGAAACAGCCTACTCTGATTAAGATATTCAAAAAGCAATGACTTTAATTTACAGCACTGTATATACATACTGTATTAATATACAGCACTTGTCTATACCTTAGGATGTAAAAGTGTTGCTTTTTCATCAAATTCTTTTTATATAAAAATATATAATTTTTTCACCGATTTTCAACACATTATAATTAATTAAAAAGTACCTTTCTTTCAAAAAATCCAATTAACCAAATTTTCGATTATCCGAATGGGTTTGGTCCCAGTTAATTCGGATATTTAGAGTTCTACTAGATACGCATCAGAAGTAATGTATAATTTAATACTAAATTCTATTAATCATCTTGTATTGACAAAATAACTCATAAAATATTGAAGAAAGATAACAAGCATAAAAACCAAAGTGATAAAAACACTTTTAAAAACAAATAAGAAGTCTGATAAGGCAAAGAGTTCTTAACAAACGTTCCCACAATAGCTGATTAAAATAAATTTTGTTTTTACGGATTTATGGCATGTGTTCTGACACTCCTCACTCTTGGTACTTCTTACTTCGATTTCATTGATGATAACGGCTTTTCAGTACTTGTAGTAATTTTTATCTTTGTTCGAAATTTTTTTTACTTTCCATTGCTGAAGGCAAACTGTCAATCTTTTCTTAAAATGATATATTTAAAATTCTTTTGTAGCCAAAGCACAAATGAGCTATTTTTTTCCAACAAAGAAAAGTGACTGATAACCAATTATAAGTAGTAGAGTTCTGTTCTGTGATTTATATCGTGGTATCTTTCTAGTACAGAAAATTTTGTCGTCATTTTGTTTCAGCTTAATGCTTGCTCACCGGATATGCGACGAAACAAGCTCTTTTCTGGAAGAAAAATGCAATATGCAAGGAAATGAAATAGTAGAAGAAATAAAAAATTTGGATACTTTAAGACGTAAACAAGAGGTACGTATTTTATTATTATTAATATAATTCTGAAAGTGTGAATTATTTCAACAGATGTTGTAATTTACATTTCAAATTCTATTTTTATTACTTTCAAATTATTCTTTTTATTACTTGTAATTTGTAAAAAGTAAAATGATTATTTAAGTTTATTAATTAATTATTCTTTTTATTACTTGTATTTTGTAAAAAGTAAAATAATTATTTAAGTTTATTAATTAATTAATGAATAATTTGCCTAATTACAGGCTGTCGAACGAGAGGTAGAGCCTACTGAGGAAAGAGTAAAACAAGCTCTTGCACTTGCTGAGAAGTAATCAGATAAACTTTATATATATATATATATATATATATATATATATATATATATATATATATATATATATATATATATATATATATATATATATATATATAATATATATATATATATATATATATATATATATATATATATATATATATATATATATATATATATATATATATATATATCAATTTGCAGTATTTTTTTATAAAATTATCATAATTATATATTTATTTTAATTAATAAGGAAATGAAATTTTTTAGCGTTGCTAATTCCTATCCAGATCAAAAGGAAACTATTCAAAGAAAAATCAGAGATCTAAATGAAAAATGGACCAATTATCAAGTAAGAAAATACATTTAGAAATTAATGTCTTTTAATCACAAACTATAAACAATTATTTTAGACACTTTTAGTATTTTAGATTCATTGGAATATTTTTTATAGATTTAAAAATATTTTCTTAGAAAATTTTTTTGAGCAAATGAATTGAATAAACTATTTAAACATTATATCTCTTTAATGATTGTGGTATGCGCCAAATTTTGCAAAATTATTTCCGGGTATATTTAGGGGCTTATTATCTTTTACTTGATTTAATTGGTAATGTATTGAAGTTTTTTTTTTAGAAATTTGGACTTAATTTTTAAAATAACTTCTGCAATTTTTATTTAAATTATAATTATAAAATTGTTATTTGCAATTTTAAACTTCAATTATTTACCATTTAACTAAAGCAGTAACTAATAAAATTAAATAAGCTTACATTGTTTTTGAGGAGGGAAATAATATTCCAAAAAGAAAGATCAGTATCTTGTATCTTTAAACATACAAGTTGACAAACACAAATTTTCAGAAAAAAAAGAAATAAAAAATAAGTACCTTAAAATATCTAAAGAGAAAAATTTCAAATTTTCTATAGAAAAGAATTTTTTCAGATCATTAAAAATTTTAGAATTATTTAAAAAATTATATTTTTGTAAAAAGTAAACTATTTTAAAAAAATTAAGTTGAATAAAAACAGTGATATTGGAAAAAATGACTGTATTAAAATCTCTACAGAAAAAGGTACTTTCAGTATTTTTAATTCATTGGAATATTTCTCATTAATTTAAAAATATTTTCTTAGAAAATTTCTTTAAACAAATAAATCGAATAAATTATTTAAACATTATATCTCTTTAATATTTGGGGTATGTGTATCAGCAATGGTAAAATTTTAATCAATATAATAAATTTATATTCATAATGTATTCAAAATATTATATTCAAGAAATTATATTCAAAATAAATCTGAAATATATCAAGATAATAAAATATTATTTTTATTGCTATTGTATGTATAAATTTGCAAAACGAATGATTAATTTTTTGTACAAAGAATAGGAGATATATTTGTTCAGTTTTAAACTCTAAGTTCACATGGAAAATATAATCAGTACAAATAAATAAAAGAGAATACATTCATATTTTACAGACTGAAAAAAAATTGTTTGATTTAAATTGAAAAATATTGATGTGTCTAAAGAAAAAAAAGACAATATCTGCATCAGTAAAATGAAAATTGAAATATTGAATATTTGAAATTTTAATTGGTTGGGCATCTATTTCCTAGGTATTTTAACAATGTTATATAGCAATGTATTTTACATTACACAGCCGTTCTCATATAAACTTTAAGAGCTCAATAATTATATTTAATACTAAATAATGTAAATAGTATTGTGTAAATAGTAGCTCAGATACATTCTTGAAATACAATACACTAAAAATTATTTTCCCTGAAAATATACTTTTAAATATTTTAAGTATTTTTATCAAACTAATTTCGTAAAATATTATTGGTATCTATATTTCATAATTCATTGACATTTTAAAAAATGAAATAAATATTCCTTTCAGGATTTTGGAATTCGTTATTGGCAGATATTAATTCCCTTGAACACTTTTCGGAATTTTTATAATATATTATTTATTCATTAAATCGTGACATTAAATATACTGTGAGAAAAATATATAATATTATTAAGCTTAAAATTTGGAATAAATATACTTTATAAGTATTAATTCTAACATTTTTCTTTGCCAGCAATTTCTTACGTATGTTTATATGTCAGATACTTTCATTTTTTTAGTTGTAATCCATTCGATAATATGTATGACTAGAATACATGTTTTGCTTTTATCTGCAGCTTATAGCTAACGAGAGAAAGCAGAAATTGGCCGAATCAGCAGGGCTACAAATATTTCAGACAAGTGCTTCTCAGTTGGTAATAATATTAATTTGAAAATCATTTTTTAAATTTTATCTTGGAATAGTCTTCTAAATAAACAATATTTATAATATAAAAACTTGACACTGCTGGGTATTTCAATTTATACTAATTAAAAGTATTTGGAATATTAATTAGTATTGATTGGAGTATATTAATTAGCATATTCCCATTAATTTAACTAAATGTAAGAAAATTATGCTATTATTATATTAATTAGTATTCTAATTGGTATTATAATATTTAATATTTACAAATAATGATTGATAAGTAAGTGTTTCCTTCACCAAAGTTTTTAAAAGAAACAATCATAGTATTTTTTTCATTCTGCATGTAAGTTTGTGATAATATTACTATCTCACAAATTATCATGAAAATAGTTACTAAAAATTCCAAACTATTACTAATATATTGGCAATTTTGAAGTTGCATGATGCTTCATTTTAATCATCAAACTGAGTAAAAACACAACAAATTATTCGTAATAATATTATATATATATATATATATATATATATATATATATATATATATATATATATATATATATATTAACATTTAATGTAGTAATAATTATTTATAAAATATATAAAGCAGAGGAAATTTGAAATAATCAAATAAACGGTTAAAAGTTTATATATTACTTTATTAATAAAAAAATCCATAATATTTTAGAAAGGTAGAATAATATGGTTTTGTTATATTCATTGTGGGAGATTTCAGTAATCAGTGTAAACAAAATTTAGAAATTAGCAAACTCATAAATAATATAATCATTCCATTTTAAAATTTTTACCCTTGAGTTTTAGCATAGGTAGGTTCTTAAAAGGAATTTTTAATTTCTGGATGAACATTAAATAATTCTTTCTTTTTCAGTTCCTGAGAATGTTAAAAAATTGCTTATTCACACACACACACATAGGCTTATAAATGGATATTTTACTTATTTTGAGACGTGAAAATTTTCAAAATTAGAATTAACATATAAATAGGTTTAAAATTAGTTTTTTGAGCTAAATGTAAATACTTAAGAAAATCTTTATCAGATTTTGCTGTGCATTTTTTAAAATGCGTAAAATATTTATATTCAAAAAGGTATGTTATATCAAACTAACTTTCTAAAATATTTATGTTAATAAAATATTACAAGTTAACAATAAATATATTACTCCATTTTGTATATAATAATGCATTTATAATATTATGAATTGTATGTACATCTGCATGCTTTAAAACATTGCAATGTTAGATATTTTAATCAAAAAACTGGAAGTTGCTTCTGAGTATAACTGGTTAGTTTGTTTCTCAGTGGTTATCTTTTGTCCATGGGGAGCCACTTATTACCGTAACCTAAGATTTAAAGTAGATTCCAATACACTGCAAGACCCCATGTACTAGATGGGATTCGAATTCATGAGCTGTTGAACCGATATCCAGAGTGCTATCTATTTGGCTGGCAACTAAGCTAGTATATCTATAGAATAGCATATTTATTATTTTCATTGATATAAATAATACGTGCTGATTTTGAAAACTATGATTTTTTACTTTATAATTCATATGAAATATTAGCAAATCCTTACCTTACTTCAAGTACACTAAGTAATAAATTATTCAAGTATCATGTACAAATATTCATACTTATTACATCAAGTATTATGTATTATGAGTTCAAACACTGTATAAATATTATGGCTCTTTAAACTTAATAATAAAAATAACCTTTTATTTTTTAATGAACTGGTTTCTACTATATATTGAACTTATTTATTTCCGAAGATTATTTAAGTTGTTTTTTTTAAATTTTGCATATGTAGATATGTTTTTTATTTAAAATAAGAAATTAGGCCTCGAGAGTTAAAGGAAGCAGAGACGTGTTAAATGAGTGAAGTTCAATGAGAGTTTTAAACACTTTTATAGATTTTGAAAGACATATTATACTATTAATTTAGAACCCAATCAAGTTGATGCAAGTTTATTATTGTTCACTCTTGTTTTATACTTTACTTTATGTATTATTTTTGATAACATTTTCTTATTTATATCCTTACTAATTCTTCAATTTTTTAAAAGCTTGAGTGGTCACATATGATGCTGACAAAGCTAAGCGTGAGAGAAAAAATTGGAGACATTGGAGTTGTGGAAAGTCTTATAAAAGATCACGATGATTTAAGAGATGAGATTAATGCTCAAAATGAAAGGTATCCTAATACATACAATCCTTTTTAATTTACAATAATAATTAATTTTGCACTTAATCTTTTATTCACTAGTATAATCCGTGTAAATTGACATAAGTAATTAATAAATATTATTACCTATATCAGTTTAATAATCTTAACTTTATTTGAATATATAATAGCAATAAAAAAGATTTTGTGGAAATAATGAAGTATATTTGATATAAATTAGTTATAGATTATTAGTGAATTATAACAAACATTTTATTTAGCATATTTTTAAATCAATGATGCTTCAAAATAATGGTTTCAGGTTAATATTTATTTAATGATAACTGAGTTAAAAAATTTAAAAAAGAATGTTTTTAATGATATAATCTAGTTAAAACTCATAAAAAGCTAAGAATTCATTATTTTTTAAGGATTTGCTTGAATATTGAAGTTGCTTCTTCAAATCTGTATTTGTTCAAAACTTAATAGCATTTTTTTCTGAGAAAATGTAATTGAAACGAATATTTACTGTCAGATTTCTAATATGCTGTTGAATAGATAATGTCATATCTGGATTTGATATTATCATGTAATCATTTTAATGACATTAAGTCTGTATTAAACTGTATTTTAATGTGTGAGTTTCTTCCACTTAATCTAAATAAAAAACATAAAAAATGCGATTTTTTTATAATTTTAAATGCAATTAATTGATTCTGTATCTGTAGTAGGAAGATGAAGGCGTTTTATTGATTGAAAATATTATTTAACTTTTCCAATAAAACATCATTTTTAGGGAATATTTCTCCAATTGTTGCAAATGACTTTCTTTAAGGAATTAATTCCTTTAGAACGTTATTTAACTTTTTACCAAAGTATACCAAGTTTATTGATACATTTATATTGGGAATGACAAAATGTCACCAAAAACATTTAGTTGTTCAAATTTGTGTTTAACATGAAGTCAGACATTATTAACAATGGTACTAAATAAATTTATTAATTGATTTTCTTCTTTTAAGGAACAAGATTGTATAATTTCATTAAATTACTGATTATTAACCTTTCCTGTTTTAGATGTGTTAAGTCTTATAAAGGAACAGCGTGCTTATCTAAAGCTAAATTACCAAGTTTTTAGCTTCTTATGAATACTTAACTTTCATTTAATTTCTGCTGTTATTGATGCCCTAAGTAATAACTAGATAACGTTGAGAATAAAAAGAGTTTATCAAGAGCTAAGCTGCTAAGTTTTAACTTCTGATGAATGTTTAATTTTGATGTAACTTTTGCTGTTATTGATGTACTAAGCAATTAACTAGATATAATTCTTTTAATTAATTGCTTAGTACATCAATACTGATTAAAATTGAGAAAAAAGCGAATTTATCTAAAATTATACCAAGCTTTAACTTCTGGTAAAGTGATGAATGTTTAATTATTGCTTAACTAATGATGTTTATTGTGATGCATTACGTCTCACGGAAGAACAAAGAGTTTATCTAGAAGAGCTAAACTATCAAATTTAATTTCTTATGTTGAATATTTAACTTTGGTTTAACTTCTGCTGTGAATGATGTACTACCTCAAATTTAACTTCTGATGAGTATTTTCGCGATTTCTGTAAAGTATCCATTTTCATCATGTTGTGGCACCAGCATACTTCCCTGTACCTAGTCCTGAATTGGGCTCTAACAGTTAGTGGAAACAGACAGGTGGGTACACAAACAGACATTTCCCTGTACCTAGTCCTGAATTGGGCTCTAACAGTTAGTGGAAACAGACAGGTGGGAGTCTTCGTAATTTAGAAGCAGGGATCAAGCAGAAGACCCCCTAATACTTGACCTGCCTCCCCCAGAGTTATAATTTAACTTTTATGGCATTGCAACTATGATCTATTAAACATGTCCCAGCCACCATTAGCAAACATGACAGATTTTCGGTTAAACCGGTATTCGAATTCACAACCTTCCGATAACGAAAGCGACACTCCCAATAATTAGGCTACCGCGGTATTACTTTTCATCATTTGGAAAACTACCATGAAAAAATGAATTTCTTTATAATGAGAAAGCAAGTTCCCAAATTTTACTGATTTTAATTATTACTTGATTAGCGAGACAAGCAGTTGGTAAAACTTTCACATTTTGGGTTCTAAAATATAAGAAAATATGAACATTTCATAGCTATTTCACTCATAAACTTATTAAACAGCAGAATCAATTGGTGATGCACTGGAATTAATTTATTCCATTTTTCTACTCAGCAAAAAAATTCAAATGTATTACATTATATAAGTAATTTTATATATGAATATTTAAAAGAGCAATTTACATGCAAAAAGCTTTCAGAGGTTTGTTAAAATATTTATTTAACGAATTTAAAAATTCTCAATGTTATCGTTATTGTCAATGCCATTTGTATCAGTCAATATTATAGGCACAAGAAAATTTAATATTTATTTCAACTTACTAATATTTTGAATTGAAAGGGGTATGCCATCATGGTTTTCTGTAATACGCTACGCAAATTCACTTTGGGTATTTCATGAGGTTCATTTTGAATATTAACTAAAACTGCACCATCTGTTCTGCGAATATATATATATATATATATATATATATATATATATATATATATATATATATATATTTAATATATAAAATTCTCGTGTCACAGTTTTCGTTGCCATACTCCTCCGAAACGGCTTGACCGATTTTGATGAAATTTTTTGTGCTTATCCGGTATCCATGAGAATCGGCCAACATCTATTTTTCATCCCCCTAAATGTTAGGGGTAGTACAACCCTAAATTTTTTTTATTTTTTTAGGTTAGTTCTGTAAGTTCCTAATAGATGGCGGTTTAGCATCTAAGTTGCACAGGTATTCGGCAGATGGCGACGTGTTTATTTTTCTAGATTATACCATCTTCGAGAAAATTATCGTGCGCGCGCAAGCGCGTGGTTGAATATAGAATTTACATATATTTTCATGATGTATAATGATACTATAACAATTTTTCGTGAATTATTTTCATAATTATACTTTGTATTGTGTTATTATTGTGCAGTATTCAGTTTGAATATTTTTAATATTATAAATAGTAAAATAAAATTTTATTTATTACTGTTTTTCTCTACTAATTTTCATATTACCTCGAAAATATGTAAGTATTTCTTGATAGCCTTTTATTATTTTTTATTTTTATTTTATAATTTGATAATTATTAATTTATTCAGTAGAACATTTTGATCTAATTTACTTATTCAAATGATAAATTCTTTTAATTTTTTTTAATTTCAGTATAATGCCGCGGAAAAAATTTTTAGTTTTAATATAATTTAAAATTAAAATAATAATAGTTCGATGTCAATGTTATCTACCTCATTTATAACAATTTATTTTTAGATGTCTTTAATTTATATAGTATATGTTATAAGTAAGTCACTGATTACAAACTATAATTTAATATAAGATGAATAAAATGTAAATTCAGAAAGTATATGTTGATTTGTGCTTAATTTCAAAATTTCGATACTTTACCTATTACTATTAAATTTTGGTGAAACGTTTTATTTTTAATCTCCTATGAATGAACCTATTCTAAATTTTCTTAGAAAATATTAATTTGATTGAACCCAAGAATTAGTAAAAAATTGATTCAATGTATTTTAAAAACTCAGCCAGTGCAACACGTGGCTGGGTCAGCTTGTATATATATATATATATATATATATATATATATATATATATATATATATATATATATATATATATATATATATATATATATAGTTTCATCTCTAAATACAAAGTTAATATTTGTTATCGTTTACTTACGTTAGTTCAATAGGATCATATATGATTTTTAAAAAATTATCTAAATTTCGGATTTTTTATTTTGATGTTAAAAGAATCGCAGTAAATTTAAGTTTTATCTCTATTGTTATTAATTATACTACATTAAACAATATAGTATAAATTAATAATAATTATATTATTAATTTATACTGTATTGTTTAATGCAGACTTACTACAGTACTGTTAAATGTAATTTATAATTGCGCTGTTAAATATCACGTACAATGGGGCTGATAAAATTGAATGCAACTTTAAAATAGGTTGTCTTGTCTGTACCTATGTAAATGTAGAGTCTAGTTCTTCATAACAATGAAAAATCTCAACTTCATTTTTAATAACCTTATAAAAGCTTTGAAAATGAATATTAATAATAGAACATTGATATTACTTTAAGAAATATTAGTTTTTAAGTTTACTTTTATCGGTATCAGTTTTAAGATGAACAGTTCTTCTTTCTCTCTCTCAGGTAATTATTGGTTTTATTAACCTTCGGAACAGGAAGGTAAACTTAATGACAAAATTTTAGTTTTATTTACGTGAGATAGAAATATTTCAAGAAAAACTAAAGCGTACGTATAAAAATGTAAGCATCTAATATTATGAAGAGTTTATTTCATATTATTTAAGTAGTTTGTTGTTTACTTTGTATGGAATAAATATATTTTAAATATTAATTTGTATAATTTAAACTTATGAAATTTGATACATTAATTAAATATTAATATTAATTATACTATAACAGAGAACAGATATTATACAAAATATTAAATTTGTGTTTCCTAATATCATTTCTTTCTATTTTGTAATAAAGAAAAGGCTTAAATTTGTTTGAGTTTTATAATCTGTGATAAAAGTGGTTAAGTATATAAGGGTTTAAATATAATTATTATTCTTTCCTTGAAAATTTAAATACAAATTTCCAAGAATCAATTTTTGTTAAAGAAAGATCTTATTCTTTTCGGAATGTTAAGAAATATATCAACTAATTTTTTTGATTGTATTCGCTTGATTTTTTTAAACATAGGAAAATAATTAACATAATGTTAGTTTATGCGTAAAAAAAGTTTTATTTTTCCAGCGAAAGTCAACTTACATTTAAAGAGTACCAAGTAAGAAATGCGCTGCTTATCTGGGTCAATTGCAGATGACCTATGTATTTTGGAAGATGAAACCATTTTTCGCACTTTAATGCATCTCTCTGTTTCATCTATACATTAACCAGTTAACAAGGAAGTTAGAGAATAATTGATGATAACATATGCTTGTCAGACGTTCCAATCTTCAGATAAAATCCCGGTTTCCCGACCGGTTTACTTCACGTCCCGGTAAAAATTGAAGTTGATTTTATCTATGATCTAAAATGTGTAAAAAAATACCTGCGAAGGATTATTTAGAATAATTCATCATTTATTTCTGTACTGCATAAAAAATGAAAGCCATAGGAGAATGGTGGTTTGCTGATGAGTCATATTGTCATAATATCGCCAATCGCAGCTCAGCTCTAAGTGTATTGCTACGGAGTATATGAACTCAAATTGGTAACAGTGGAAGCAAGAAGAGGCTACCAAAGATATGATCCAACGTCAAGTGAAGGAAAATGGCGCAGACTGGTCACTTTAAGGATAATCACATAGTAGTTCTCAATCTGATCAAGATTGTTGAGTATGCCATCTGCTTATTTGGGGCATCAGTACCAATAGAGAGCATTTTCTTTGATGAACAACGCATGGATTGTGATAAAGGTTTGAAGAAGAAATTCACGGTTAACTTAAAAGCTAATGAAGATTTTTACAAGATTAAAACCAAAGTAAACTTTCTAAAAAATACCTTGCCAATAATAAGTAATACATGTAAATATAGCTCAAATTTTTTTCCTTATTCAAAATGTTTCTCTACTTAAGTAAATCTTAGCTATTAAGGGGTCGGAAATAAAATGTTTAAATCTGTATGCTTGTCATTTATTATATTTATACCTGCGACGCTGGGTAGAGAGTAGTATTTCGGCGGTTGAACATTTCAGAAATCTGGAAAGCTTATTGTAACATATATGTAACATACAAAATTGTATTTCAGGTTTCAAGAAGTTGAGAAGTTTGGTCAACAAGTTTTAAGCAAAGATGCAAGTGTGAGACCATTGATGACAGAACTAGAAGAAGCCAAACTATCTGTTTCTGAACACTGGAAGGAGAAGGAACTGTGGCTGCATCAGAAGCGTGATTTGCAGCTGTTTAGTAAAGAGGCAGACCACCTACAAAGTTTATGCACCACTCAAGCAACCCTTTTAGATTCGGCAGACAAAGGAGTAAGGAAACTATCCATAAGTTTATTTTTCAAATTGCTTAGCTAATGCATCAATTTATGTATTAATGTAGTTTTTCAATGTAACGTATTTTTTGAATTAACTATACATTAGTTAACTCAAAATACTCTATTTTGAAGAAAAATCTATAATAATAGCTTAATTTTTATTCTGTAATACTAAAACATTATTTTATTATTTATTCTTTTACGATATGAAGAGCAAATATTTTATAAAATATAATAATTTTGTTTATTGTGTGCATCATTTAACATTGTATTTTTTTATAAGTAGTTAATAAAAGAGAATTCGTTATTTTCTTTAATAAAATAATTATTTTATTTAACTAATTGAAACAAAATTTATGCTGATGGAAATTTAGAATTTATAATTTTTTCTATCATTCAAATATTTCTAACTTTCATTTAAATAAAAGTTTGTTATGTTACATTTTAGTTTTACGGTAACTATATTGCATTTATTTTTTCAATAATTTTACATTTATTTATTAAATCAGAAAAATATTTTTTAAAAACTTTTTTTATAAAATAAATATTATTTTACCATTCGAAAAACTGAGAAACTTTTAAGTTTTTTTATTGTATTTTTTTGTACAATTTAATTTATATAATTATTAGATTATCAGAAGTTTATAAATTTATATTGCTTGTTGAAACTTTACATATCCAATTTAAACATGATCGAGTTTAAATATTTGATGTATTGAAAATTTCCCATTTTATACAATAAAACATAAAATAAACTGTAGCACATGCAATTACAATTATTTCCAAAGATAATTTTCCTCTTAATAAATTAACTAATGTTTTTCTAAAAATATAAATCGTTTCTTTTAGACAAATGATTATTTTTCAAAAAGAATTTTCTAGTTTCTTTTAATTAATTTAGGACACATTGAGTGATGTTGAAAATCTTCTTCGCCATCATGAAACTTTTATGGAGACAATCAAAGCTCAAGATCCTCGTTTTAATGTTTTTGAACAGATGGCAAAACAATTATTGTTGTCAGAGCATTCCGAAAAAGAATTGTAAGTATTATTGATGGAAGTTGTATCCTTATCTAATTTGATTAAAGAAATCTTTTCATTTCTCTTGTTTCTAATTAATAGAATTTTATTATATTTAAAGCGATTGTATAATGTTATGTAAACACATTTCCTTCAAAAAAATTAGCAAAGCGTTAAGCTTTTCCAGTAATTTAAACGTTATTAATTCCTCTTTAACTTTATAAAACTCAAATGTAAAAGACTAAAATCGAATTACAAGTTACGATATAATTAAGCTTTAATTTATCACATATTTTCAGTTTGGAAGTAGATAAAATATTAGCCATTATAAAGTTTCACGTTTTTTTTTAAAATTATTTATTGAAAATTAGAACATAATATTGTAATAGAAAGAAAACTTTGTTTTATTATTACGAATTTAGCTGAAGATTATAACAAATAATAATTTATGGCAATATTTTTTTTAAAAAACAAGCAATTTACAGTTTTATGTTATAAATTTGAAATAACGTGTTGAAATAAGATAAAAATAATTTTTCAGACAGTATATTTATCATTATAAATGTTTGAGTATTATAATATATAGAATCATAGAATGTATTAACATTTTTTGCAAACAATTATATATTTATGTGCTTTTAATAAGTAAATAAAAGTGAAGACATATTTCTCGAAGTTTACAAGATAAAATTCAAAAATACTATTAGTTTTTTTGCCTTGTTTTTACTGAATATAAAGAAGAAATATAAATATTTATTGCACAGAGAAAAAAATAGAGTAGAAAAGAGTATTTGAGGAGGTAAAGCATAATATTTCTTTACAAAGTGTAACATTTAAAATTTCCAGGAAAATCTTTATCTACTTTTAGGAAAAAATAATCAGTTTTGAAATTTTTAATTTAATAATTTAGCAATGAACTTTTTTGCTATTAACTTACTATCTTTTTTAAGCATTCTTTCTAAAATTTATTAGTAGCAAAAAAGAGAAAGAGAATACAAGCATTATTCATGTTTTTAAAATTTATCATTCAAAATTCTCAACAATAATTTTGTTCTACTTTGTAAAATCAATAATCGATTTTTAACTTTGGTTATTCAATTTAAACTCTTGAATAAAATAAGTGTCTTTTTTTAAATATTAAATTAATATTTTGTTCAAATACACTAATTTAAATTTATTTTTAATTTATTAATAAAGAGAGAAAAAGAGAAAGAACAAGCATAAATCTTCTTTTCAAAATATGAGAGTAGACTCTGGAGACAGTAGTTTTGACTTATTTCATGAAAAAATTATTCCTTTTTGATATTCATTTTTAATTTAATTTAATTTAAATTTCTTACTATTGAATTTTTTTCTATGAACTTGAGATCTTAGTGAAAACTTCTTTTTTTAATGTATTAATAATTAATTAAATTTGTGTGATTAAGATAATACTTATTCTGATGTTTTTTAAAGATAAACAAATAATATTAATGTAAATACTATGAAAAAGCTTTTATCTTTTTTATTCATAGCAAGATTGAAAATATATGCAGTATATATTCACAAAAATAGTTGATTATAAACATTTAGAAATATTTCATTCGTGATATATAACTGACATACAAATAAATAAATAACGACATTCCGGGGTAATTTTTAAGTACTAATACAATTTCCAACATTTTAAGTATTATATTAAAAATCTCCCATTTTTTGTGATTTTTTTAACAAACGAAACGAATATCTCAGATTCATTCATTTATACATATAATATTTTAGGAAGTAATTTAAACATATAAGTATCAATTTTAAAAACGAAAATTTGTGAAGTTGAAATTATGTTATATGAGCTTTTGAGTGTATTAATCCTTCCATTTATTTCCTTGATGCTAATTTTATTTAAATATTTGTCGCAATTGTGTTTTATTAACTAATAAGCAAATTTTGCAGCTCCCAAAAGAATAATTAGATATCATAGTTTTTCTAATATATATATATATATATATATATATATATATATATATATATATATATATATATATATATATATATATATATATATATATATATATATATATATATATATATATATATATATATATATATATATATATAGATAGATAGATAGATAGATAGATATATATATATATATATATATATATATATATATATATATATATATATAGATAGATAGATAGATAGATAGATAGATATAGATATATATATATAGATAGATATAGATATAGGTGCATAAAACTCTAAAAATTTACTTTTTAAAAATGTTGCTCATTTTAGTATTAAAGTAAGAAGTGAGCAAATACTACAACACAGGAAAAAAATTAAAGAACTTGCTGAAGCCAGGAAACTCCTTCTTCTCGATGTGTTCGAATTTCAAGAATTCAAAGCTGATGCCCAAGAGGTATTTATGCTCTTTTTCCTGAAACAAAAATTTTGACCACAACTTAATCAACAAGTTCTTTAAATGAATTTTATTTTTGAAATCTAGATGAACAGCTGGATAGCAGAGAAAAATAAGCTTGCCACGGATTTATCAAATCAAGATATTACTACAAATTTATTGTATAAAATGAAGCGACAGCAAACATTTGAAGCAGAAATAACAGCAAATCGTGATAGATTACAAAATACACTTTTAGTGAGTAATTTTGCTAATGTAAATTTTAATCAAAACTAGTTTTATAGATCATTCTCTTCTGATTTTATTTTCAGACTAATTGTTTATTTTTTAATCTTTTTACAGAGAGGTGAAAATATTATAAAGAACAATGCTAATATAAACGAAACCGAGGCTTCTTCCATACTGAGAGAGCTTGGAGATGCTTGGAATACCTTAATAGACAAAGTGGAAATCAATCAACAAGCTCTACAGCAAGCGTTTGCTTTAAGAGACTTTAATAACTCCGTAGACCATATTATGAAAAAAATGGATGAAATAATTCGAGCTGCATCTTCAGAAAATCTTGGGAAGGATTTACGAAGCGTTAAGAGCTTAATTAAAGATTTGGAAGTAAGATTGAATTGGAACTAAATTTGAACATTTTCTGACAGCCCCGTAAAAATGCATTATGAACTATAACCTATGAATTTGTTTTACATTTCATCTAAAATGCAAAAATATAACTTTATTTGTTGCATTATATAACAACTGAATTTTTATTTAAATGTTCATTTTAAATTATGAGAAATAGTGTTCTTTTTTGGTTTGAAGCTATTGTGAAATTACATTAAGAAAATTGAAATTATCTTAAAAAAATTGTGCGATTTCCAGTACTCTATGATTATCCAATTTGCTTTACACGTTTGATCTAAATTCTTTTTGGTATTTAATTCAGTAAAAAAGACTTGCTTAATTGGCTTACGTTCTTAAATAAATTCTCTTATTGGTATTTAATTCAGTAAGAATTATTTCATTCAAACAGACAGGTTTCACTGGGATATTTTAAAAAAGAAGTTTAACATTTTAAGCTTGCTTCAATTATTGGAACTAAAAGAGTTTAAATTTACTCCATTTGACTGGAATTCTAATTGACATATTAAAATGTGTCTGCATATATATATATATATATATATATATATATATATATATATATATATATATATATATATATATATATATATATATATATATATATATATATATATATATATATATATATAAGTAGCGTTTTTATCGTTATTTATAACTGTTTTCTTTAAAAAAACAGAAATTTGGTTGGTTTGTTGCACTGTTACCGCTAAATTTCCAAAACCGTAAATACACACATTACCTGGCTAATCCGTGGATAAACTTATTTGCTCCGTTAGAGTGTTTCGAGAGTTTACTGTAATTTACGTGGGTAACTTGTGCATAATTCCGCCATCTTAAAGTTTAAAAGCTGATTATTAAAAAATAAATTCAGTCAACTACTTTGCTGATTGTTTGATGACTTCAATTTGTTGATTGTTTGAGTTTGATTCTTAGATTTTGAAAACGAAAAATTATGTTAGTTTCCTTAATTATAATAATACTTAATTATAAGTGTGATTAAACTATTTGATTATGTGTGTATTATAGTGTTTAATTGATTGATCATTGATTTAAGCTTATTTGTCGATTGTTTTATTGTTTGAAAGTGATTTTTTAGATATTGAAAATAAAATAACATTATGTTAATTTAAGCTTACAGTAAAAAAAGTTTTCCTAGCGAAGTTTCGTAGTTTTCCTAGCAAAAATATTATTTTAACTGGTGAACAGTAGGTATTGTGTAAATTACCTAGATATAATTAATAGTCCTAGCTAATTTGAGAAATGAAATGCTTTGCGGCCCTTTAATGGATTCTACTAGTTACATTGCACATTAGCTATGGAATCTGCAAAATAATTGGTTTCTGAAATTAAGCAAAAGCAGTTCTACTGTTATTTTATAAGTACAAAGACTAAGAACGAAAGTTTAAAGAGGAACCCGATTCACTACAAAAAACACACCTTTTTGAACCCATGAAGTATTAAAAAGAAAGAAAAACCATTGAATATTTAACTAGAAGTTAGTCTTTATGGGGTTAATAGATTTCTAAATAAACTGATTGTGTGTTACTGTTTTTTTAATAAACAAAGAACTAACTTCTGATAACCATCAACACATTAGGCTTACAGAAACCGAATTGAAATTAAATGTTTTTTGTGTCAGAGAAAATAGAGAATTTGTTTTCTTTTTGTAAGTTGAAATGAACTTGTTTTGCAATTTAATTATTTATGAAATTAGCTTTTATTTTTATAACTTAATTCTTACAAATTTAATTTAGAGAGTAATTTAATTTGCACTCACAGCATAATTTAATTCATTTCATTAAGATTTCACAAAAATGTTTATTTGAGTGACTAAATAAGCAAAATTTGACTCTAACTGACGAAACTGTAATGTCAATGAAAAATATTCTCGCCAAGGATATTTTCCCAAACCAAAATACTAAATAACATTTATTTGACAATATGAGCAACAGCCATAAAAGTATTCTAAAAACAGCTGTAAAATATCAACGAAAAGTTTCTTTTTTCCCTAAAATATTAATTTAAACATTATATATATATATATATATATATATATATATATATATATATATATATATATATATATATATATATATATATATATATATATATATATGTATGTATGTATATATACAGCTATATATGTGCGTAATTTCTTGATTTGATTGTTATTATTGGTTAGATGTTTTATGCAAGTACCACTTAAAACCCTTAATATTAATACACACAAATGTAAAATTTTTTTATACGATCAATAGTCAACAAAAAATGTTTTGTAATTCATTACGTATATTATTCATATTCAATTTTCATAAATATTCCTCTTTCAGACATTAGAGAATGATAAAAACTTGACAACTGCAAAATTGGCGTCAATTTTGGAAGTAGGTGAACAGCTGATTGAAGCCAATTGTTCGGAAGAAACGATTAAGAAACTCATGAACGAAATGAAGGAAAAGTATATGATTTATTTCAGAGTTTCAAACTTGCTCAAAATTTTTAGTTGAAATAAAAATATTAAAATTTTTCAATTTTCAGATCAGATAAATTAGACAAACCGCTTAATGACAGAAGACAGAAACTTGAAACTTGCTTAAAATTCTACCAGTTTAAGTCTGATGTAGACAGAGAACTTGTGTGGATATCAGAACAAATGTTATCTGTGTCTTCATCTCCAATTTGTCGGAACCTTTTAGACGCTCAAAAATTCATGAAGAAAATTGATGTAAGCTGAACATTTTAACTTTCAATAAAATAAGACAGCTTTGAAAATACTATTGGAATAACTCTTTCTTTACAGAATCTGGAAATTGCAATTGAAAGCCACAGAGGTGCAATTGAAGGTCTTCAGGAAAAAGTCTTATTACTTGTGACAGAGGATGAATGTCCAGTAGATGTGACGCAGCCGTGTATTCTGATGAAAAACCAGTGGACTCAGCTGTTAAATGAATTTAATGCTGAAAAAGAGAAAGCTGTTACCACACTGAAAGCTCAATCGGTGGGTTCTTACAAAAATGTACATTACAAGTAAAATGAAGAACAAAGCATTTATATACCTAATTGTTTTATTTATGTACTTCAAAACCTAATTAATTACAATGATTCATTATTTTAATATATGCTTAAAATTTTAATTAGTTTTACTGTGAAGCAAGTGAAATTGATACTTGGATCGCTGAAAAACTGGAAAATCTTAATAATACTGACTATGGTAAAGACGAAGATGCTGTCATAAAGCTTCTAACCAAACATAAGGTGATGTACTCTTTTTTATTTATTTAATATGTATGTTTATATATGTTACATTTTATATGCATTATATATGTATGTAACTTATAATTTCGCTGAAGTGCCAACTATCACGATTTAGTAGTATATAAATACACAAATCATGCATGCATTTTGTGTTATTTGGTTGTGTGGTTTATTAGTCGTTTTAAAGTCACTTTTCACACACAAAAGCTAATTCAAACGGGATTTACAATTTAAAATAACTCCCAATCTATTACAACCATTTATACTCGAGGTGAGAATCGAACCAACAAATAGTCGAATTTAAGACCAGAAACCTAAGAAGTCAACAGCCAGTTCGGCTCATGTTGCTCAAGAAATATATAACGGCCAATGCCTTGTTGTAATATGTTTTGTCAAAATCGTTCTTAAGTTTTCATTGTACTTAATTGCACTTATAAAAATGTGATTTATCACTTAAATACTCTTTTTCATCTGTGCTTAAGTGATTTACTAGAAACTTCTTCGTATGTAACTTTAATCCCACAACGAGTAACAAAGAAAACCATGACCATATTATAACTGAATCATTCAAGGTTTTTTTTAAGAAGAGTCAGGTTTAATAGAGAAGAAATATTGCGTCAAAAATGGCAGCAACAATTAACTTAGGATTTGTGACAAAGGTGTTTGTGAGCATAATGCAGCGAAATTTGACGTTGGTAGTATAAAGCAGTAGAAATATGGATTTATTAGCAAATGATCATCGATTAAGGTGCTCTACTGCTGAATTCATGAACATATTTGAAGGAAATTACATTCTAGCTTGTAAAAGTTGATGGTTGAGTATGATTTTAGAGAAATCAAAGATTCAAGTTGTTAATAAAGATGCGTGCATTCTGATGGGATACCCATAATAACCGAAAGTGCCATTTTTATTTATCATAGACTAAGTGTTTTGATTAAACTGAACATTAATTAGAACTAGCTATGTTCAGTTACTCGAAAACTAATTGCTACAGTCATTGAATTTATATATTCAAATTACAATAGCACTTTCAAGGAGAAGGCTATATGTCCTGTTACCGGATCAAAATATGTATGGGACATGATAGAAAGTCTAATTCACTTACAAAACCTTACAAATCTAATACTTTTGCAGCTATTGAAACCTATTAACACTACGGGGTTGACTAAATCTTCAAGAGAACTTCGATGGTTAATTGAGCCAATATCATGTTAAATTGTTGAATTCTGAGTTATTGATAAAAAGAAAAAGTTTATTTGTTATTATTAATTGTTATTAGTTAATTTGTTATTAGAGTTTATACTACTACATCATTTAATTCAGTATATATTTACAAATAAAATTAACATTTTTGAATATTTGTGAGCTTTTAAAAAATAGACTTAAAAAATCTTAAAAAATTGAAATATATAATTTTTTTCATTCTATCACTATGCATAATGAATAAATATTTATGTATAATTGAAGTAGTTTAATCAAATACCTACAATAGCATAAGAGTACAAAGATTTGAACTTTCAAAGGACTTATTAGTGTCACAGTAGCCAAGTAGGGAAATGTGTTACCTTAACATCTGGAAGGTAGTGAGTTTGGTATTTAATCCAGTCGAAAGCATCATGTTGAATAAGCTAATGCACTTTTAAAGTTCTCTAGAATTTAATGTCCCATCTACTGACTTAGAAAGGAGAATGTCAGATTAAGTGTAAACATTGCCATTTAACAAATATTACAAAGCCGTCGTCTGTTTCCAATGTCTTCGATCATCAGTATGAATCAGCTGAAAACGTACTGCAATAAACTAAACCAACCAATGGGAATTCATAAATGTGAATATACAATAATGGGTTTTAATTACATATAATATACTTGTATGCAAGTTATTTAATTAAATTTTCATTAGTTTCTTTAGTTTACTACTAGCATAATTCAGTTTTTTAATATGCGATTTCATAATTAAAAATTAACTTATACAAAATGAAAAAAAGGTAAAATTTAAATAATGAAAAGTTAAAAATTTATGAATTTCCTTTAAAGCCACATCAAAATAATCTTGCGATAATTTTCGCTGAGTTTTAATAAAAATACTTTTAGAAAATTTTATTTAATGCTAATACCTATAAAGATTTGTAATTTTCTATAATCTTTGATACAAAATCATTTTCTTGCATAGATTTCAACTTTATGTTTTGTCTTTCTTTCTAATTATATCACAGGCTTTGGAATTGGAAATTGATTCCTATAAAGGCTTAGTCGAAGAACTTGGTAGCCAAGCGGAAATATTAATCGAAGCAAATCATCCAGATTCTAAAATCATAAAAAACAGAATGGTAGGAATGTATAATGTATTAAAATGTTTTTGTCTTTGCAATGTGTATTGAATATAAACGGAATCACACAAGTTTTGTAAATATGAACATTAATTGAATGATTAATAAAAGACAACAGCAAATATCTAATTAGAATATAACTAATTTTAAAAATATTATAAATTTAAATCAGTTGTATGAAAGGAAATCAATTTATTTAAAACAATTATATGAATGAAAAACGGAAATAAAAATCCTCAACAAATAATTTAAAACTAGTAACTTTGTGTAGTTTCCTACTCTGGAAATATATTAATAAAATTTTAAGCAACACATGTGTGTTAAGCTGGATTATTTTCAGTTCGTCGTGAATTTGATTAATAAATGTTATCTATTAATTAATAAAAAAAACTGATAAAAACATTTTGAGTTTAAAGCTCCGATAAGAAAATTAGAAATGAACAGAACATCATTTCTTTGTTTCACAACGCTTATATCACACAACCTTGCTATAAAAATATTTTTGTTAGGACTATTTTCAAGCTCCTTATGAAATGTATGTTATATAATCAAGATTACATATCTATCTATCTATCTATCTATCTATCTATCTATCTATCTATCTATCTATATATATATATATATATATATATATATATATATATATCTTTTTACGGAAACATAGATTTATAAAATAATAAAAAGAAGTATGTATCATAAATTCGATAAATTATACGGCATTCAAAATGACAAGTTAAATGAAAATTTGAAACATTATATAGCAATAAAATTTTTTAAAAAATTCTTAAAATCATGGTTCATTACGAAAAAATTTTTTTCAAGATTTAGTATTATGCATATTAGACATTGGAATTCTCTGAATATTTAATTTTCAAGAAAAACCCTATTTTAGTAGATGCATATCTTTTAGAATCTTTGTAAATACATTTATATTAAAGTTATTGCGGGGCTATTTATAAAATGCAATATTATAAAAGCATACAAATATGTCGTCCAATGTGATGACATAAAATTTAACTATGTATTAAGATGGTTTATTCTCTAGGCATGTTGACATATAGTAAGTTTTGAGGACATGTAAATGTTTTATACGATTTTTTGATTTTTTTTTAAATTGAAAATGATTTACCAAAGAGCTAGAAACTTAAGCTTTCAATTTAGTTATTTTAAAAAATAAAAATTGGCAAACTAGTTTAGTTAAAAACACTCTAATATTATTGGTGCTTCCTCGAAGTTTCCTTTTGTAAGCGTTTATTTATATATAAGAAATACTACAAATTTATCCTGGAAAGAGACAAAGACAATAATACTTTGTCTCTTAAGAAAACTTAATATGGTACACTAAACTTTTGTTTCAAGTGAAATAAGATGTTTCAAGTGATTGAACTTTTAAGTGAAAATATGCAATAGTTTACCACAGAGAATAAAATGCTTAGTACACCAAATATTCTGAAAGAATTCTTTGCTTGTAACTAATGCCTCTTCAGTTAGACTCCTCGAATTATTTATTTTAGGAAGTCATTAATCAAGAAATGAAAAATCTTCAAAAGTTATGCACAGTAAAACGCCAAAAATTACTTGAATCTAAAAGTCGATATGAATTTGAGAATGAAACAGAAGAATTGAAAGAATGGATTGATGAACAGATGACAGAAGCCACATCCGAAGACTACGGAGAAGATTATGAGCATGTTCTGGTAAATTAAAATAAATATTCTTGATATCCTGTAAAAGCAGTATTTAATTGAAATACTCATGCTTTTTGCTTGTTATAGATTTTGCACCAGAACTTTGAATTTTTCAAAGCTAGAGTTGAAAGTGGATCCAAGCGTTTCTTGCAGTATGAAGAGTTTGCTAAAAGATTAATAAATTCTAACTGTTATTTTGTTGAAGACGTGAAAAAAAGCTTGGAACATTTAAGGTGAATATAAATCCCATTTTATTTCTGATTCTGGAAGGTAAGTATCAACTCCATTTTAGTTCTAATGGAATGAAATTCCATTTTATTCAACGAAAACAAGTTTCCATTACATATCAAATAAATCAGATGCATACAAATACCATTTTAAGATATTGAAATATTTTATAATTTTTAACAAATTATGTGGGTGTCTTAAGCTAAAACCAAATGATATAATTTCATAAGCAATTAATTGAAACATTCTTATGACTATATGACTATTAAAAAAGATATAAACCATGAATAAAATAAAACCAAAAATAAAAGAAAACCACTGATTAATTTGTAGAAATGCTAAGACTTTTTTAATGATATGTTTTCATATATAAAGTAAAAAAAAGCCTTTTCCATGTGTAGAATCTGACTTTTTTACTTAAGCGTTTTACACAATAAATATTGTGTATACAGTATATTACCATGAAGAGACGAAAAATTATGATATTTGCTAGCTTAAAATAGCTGATATTTGACATAGACATAGACATACGCAATGGAACACCTGGTCTGTACCTTAGGTTATCAGGTATAGCTCCATCAAGTAATACATCTGGTGTGACAGAATTGTCACGAAATTTGATAACAAAATTGAATTTCAATAGGTCTTTAATATTTGAAACTAATATTTTGACTGAAATATAACATCAACAACAAAACATTTACAAAATTTCACTATGGGAGATGACATGAGTTAAATATTGCAATAAAATTGTGAAAATAGATTATCCTAACACTCCAAGTAACCTTGGTACAAAATACAAATTAATTATCTTGATAATGGTCATAGCGGACGCTATAAGTAGTTTATAACACAAATATGCAAGCAATATCATTAAGTTTAAGTAGAAGAGTATAAAAAAGAGCAAATAACTGGGACGATTTCCAATAAGTGCTAGTAACTCCCTCATGCTTTAACTGTGTCCTTTAATGTAACGTTGCATTATTCGCAATACCAAAGGACTGCATTGTCTGCATGCAAATAGTTAAGATTACATATGAATCGATGGTATCCTATTGAACATTTAACATTTGCTGTAGGTGATAAACTGTAGAATATTTAAAGTGTAACAGATTACAATCTGCTGATTCAGTTAAAATTTTGCAGCAGCTCAGTCTGTGCAATGTAGTAACCATGATTAACAAAATTATTGAACAAAAATATAATTACAATACAATAAATAATAAAAATTCTTAAAAAAGGGAATAAAATATATAGCAAATATATATAGCAAAATATTTTACAGACACTCTAACATTACTAGAAATAATAATGAACATGTATATTGCACTAAAATTGCTAAATATGGTATTTCTGAAGACTCAAAGCAAACTTGAATATAAACCACCATTTTTATATAGTGGTTAGATAGAGGGAAGTGTTATATCACATAACGTACCATATGAAGATTGTATTAGAAAAAGAGCTGATGACTCCTCCCGTTCGACTTCCACCTAACTGGTAGAGATCAACTCTGGGCTAGGTAGAGGGGAAATGCTACGATTGCTAACTTGGGTATGGTTGTCAGTTCAGGTTCGGAATCCACATTAAACTGAAAGCTCCGGTGAAGTTAATTTTCGTATACATAAAATGATTGCCTAGTGACAAACAAACCTTGAGGTGGTCTGACTATCATTTCGTTGCTGCTGTTGTTGTCAATTACTCATTTTTGTGGCTGCACTTCTGAATATTTCTTGTAATGGCTGACAACAAATTACATTGAGCAGGTGTGAAGTAAATAAATTTTATTCTAAGCTACTTTACTTTCTTGTATTTCTTGTTGTATTTTAATATGAATATAACAAATTTCGTTGTAATCATGTTGTCAAATAAATTCTTTTCCAATGCATTATTAACTTTTTGTCCTATTTGATTTCACACTTTTATAAACGTTTTTGTAATATTTATCGACTAAAAATATAATGCAATACTTTATTTTGTAGCAAGTTTTATTCCTATTGATGCTTACTGTATGCTTTCTATATTTATCTCCATTTCACGGTTATACTTTACATAAGGAATAATGATTTAGATTGTTCAAAAGTATGTAAAGGCTGATTATAGTTTTCCATATATAGAAGTCTTTACATTTGCTAGTAGTAGTGTGACCAACTGGTAAATAAAATATCACATCAGGATAATCTAACACTAAATTCAAGATAAGAAAAGAGATACTCAAGTCACGCAATTTAATAAAGCTAATTTGTAATTGTTGACATTACTTATTTATTTTTGAAAGTAAATAGAGGTCATCTTTTATCCTGTTGCGTATGAAAAAGTTGAGAAATATCTGAATTACACAAGAAATTATAGATATATCCATTGAAAGTTTGAAAAAAATTTACGTTGGGGAAATGGATCTTGAGTTTATTTTTGGAGCAATTAGAGTTGTATAAAAAATTCCTTAGAGCTATGTAAAAAATTAAAAAAATAAATTGTTCTTTTGCCGAGAATGTATTGTTCTATATTGCTTCATGGGGTATTAGAGATGTGCGATTATTTATAAAATAATGTATATTTAAGTTAATCCCTTCGATGTCCTCACATTTTCTAAAATAAGATAAACAAAGTCTTAGAACATCTTTGAATAAGAGAAATTTTCATTGATAATACATTTAGAAAATAATGATGGAACTTTTATTAAAAAAATTCAGTTCACATTGAGAGATTAATTCTTAATAGAATGAATTTTTACATTTGAAAATAAAGATATCGCACGAATACACATTTTTTATAACTCTTCAACTGATTATTAATTGCTTCTAAATCATCTAAATTCTTATTACTAAGTGAATTATAAAATTACTTTACAATTTACAATTATTTAGAGTTGACTAAAAAAGTAATGTTTGTTTGATTGTAAATATGATGAAAAAAATGTATTTAATTCATTATAGATATAAAGTTTTTGTAACAGATAATAGATATTCATAATATTGAAACACATACATCCAACCAATATTTGAGTGTTTTTTAAAATAGAATGCTTTTTATTTTTCAGCGCAAAATGGTCAGAACTTGTCGAAAGCATCGAAGCAAGATCGTTCAAAATGGAAGCTGCTGCTGAAATCCATCGTTATCATCGAGACGTTACGGATATTTTATCTCGTATTCACAGTCACTACAGAATAATACCTCAAGATCTCGGGAATAACCTTAATCAAGTACAAGATTTAATCAAAAAGCATGATAAAATTGAAAATGAGCTCTTAGGAATTGAAGCACAGGTAGGTTGGATATAATAAAAATTTATATTTAACGCGCGAAATTGTTGTTAAAAACTATTTTATTGTTAGACAGCGCAATAATTAATTGTAATATAGTATAAAATGTGGAATATTCAGAAACTTTTAAGTCATAAAATTGATCAATTGTAAGTTATATTTTCTGCACATGCAAGCACGCACGCACACACACGCATACACATGCACACACACGCATACACATGCACACGCACACACATACACACTCGTACACACACATACACACTCGTACACACACATACACACTCGTACACACGCATACACACTCGTACACACACATACACACACAAACATACACATACACACACTTACATGTATTTCATTAGAAACATTAATACTCTTTTTTTAAATTGCATTTTACAGCATTCTTTCAACTTTTTTTTATATTAATAAAATATTTGTTATTTCGCAGATACAAATTTTATTAATAACTTATAATTAAATATTAATTTTTATCTAATATCATTTATTAAAAGATTTCAGTATCCAGGAATATTTACCATCACTATTGTTCTTATTCGCAGTTTATGAACAAATAACACTTTTAACAAAATACGATAATATTAAAATATTTTAGTAATTCTACTACTAAGAAATACTGAACTATATTTTTTAATTGTTGTTCGAAGATTTTCTTTTTATTTAATTAGTGATATTTATTAAATTTCTGTTTCTCAACTGATATTAATTGAAAAATGATCAGAAATTATAAAACATGATTTTTTTTGCTTTTTTACAGGTTCATATCCTTCTTACAGACAGCCAGAACTTACAAGAAACGTATCCTGGAGGAAATGAAGAGCACATACAAATGCAGCTAGCCCTTGTCATTGAGAATTGGAATCTCCTTCAGCAGAAAGTATCTGCGAGGAAGACTCAACTTATAGCTGCTCAACAAGTCCACAAATTCTTGGCTTTAGTAAGTTGCTGTTGACTAAATAGTTATGCAATCTATAAAGTATCACGTGTAAATAACATTTTTACGTTTGGAGTTTCATTGTATTGCTTTTGGATGTCGTGGTAGAGGAGCACGTGGGCGAAGAGTACACTTTAATTTTCATGGTTAAAGAGTACTGATTGCCTTTCTCCTACGATTTCAGTAAGCAACGAGCTATATTTGGCTGACTCTCACCAAAATGTGAATTTAGCTGTTGGGTAAAAAACTTAAAGAAAATTCGAATTGAGAATTTTATTATTTGTAAGGAAAAAATTAAAAATTTGAAAATGTTTAATAATCTTTTTAATTTGCTATTTTAAGAATATGAAGGGGCTTTACATCATAAAATTTATTTTCAAGTTAATATAGACTCAAAAATAATTAAATTAGGTTACTTTATCATTAAAAAAATGTAAAATTACAATATTCTTTTTAATTTTATTCAGTTAACGCATGCTATTTTCACATAATTTTTTCTTCTCTCATATTTATTTGCTTACATTAGAATTAAATTAATTGTAATTATTAAGAACTTTTAAGGTTATAGTGTAAACTATTTAGGAATTGGATAAACTAATAAATTTTGTTAATAAAAATTATATATTTTTACTGATTAAATTTTTGAATTATCAGGAATTCATAATATTTGTCTTGAGCTATAATGACTGAAATTTACACAACTTGTTAAAGTAATTACTTCTTATTCCTTTTAAACACTTACACTTGTGAATTATTACTTAAAGTATTTATTATGTATTCTAAAATAATGGGTCATTAATTATCACAGTATTTACGTTATATGTTCAATATATCAACTACCATTGTAAGTTATTCATTTGAAAGAGAGTCAATTGGTATTATATTTAGCAGTGAAAACTGGGTAAGTGTAATAGATATGCAGTGATTGATTCAACCATCATTAAAATTTATAAAACTAATTAAATTATATTTAGTAGAAACTACAGAAGATAAAGTGATTCTAATAAAAGATATCCATTAAAAATTCTTCAATACAAAAAAAAAATTCTCAAAAATAACTTTGAGATAATCTAAAAAGCTAGAGAATTTTTAAGCTAATATTTCCTAATAATTTAACATTTTGGCTCAAGAAATTCTTCCTAATTTATTTATTAAAACTCTTTGCAATTAAAACATATCAAGATAGTTTTTACAAAGAGGTGTAAGCAGTACAAGCTCATTCAAATTTACTACCTTAACATATTTTCTATAGGAATTATTGTAAAGTAATTAAATGTTTTGCAAAATTAGTATGCCTATCAATAAGTAAATAAACTTTTCTTAAGCTTTTCTGCTTCGAAAAGTAAATTATGGGTGTTTAAAATTCTTAAAAAATATTAATTCATTAAGCACTTTTTAATATAAAAAACTATGGATGTTATTACTTATGACACTTGATCAATCCAAGTTCGCAATGCAATTGGATATGCAAATTTAAGTCGTTTGGGTGCTTCTTTGGTTTAACCAGAGCACCAAGAAGGTAAAAGTACGACTTTGTTCTAAACACCTCTGACAGATGGCACCACCAGAGGATCCACTCCCTCAATTTTGACTTTGATCTGAAGAGGTAAAAAATTTTCTCTAGACCATATTAAAAATTATGAAAGTTCATTGTGATACCATTATGTTTAATTTTTGTTTTCATTCAAAGAATATGTTATTTTTGTAAACTCTTGAATTTAATTTTTTGTCAAATTTTAAATTTAACTAAATTATTTTGTGCTTTCTGTTAGTCATCTTCTATAAAATACAGTTTAGAGAATTTAATACCATTATTTTCAAATAATAAACATTTACATGATATATTTTCAATATAAAATATATTTTTAAATTTTAAATGAAATAGTTTTTGTAAATTGCTTACATTTATAATTTTTGAACTTTCTGAGATTGTTTTTAGATTTTTTGTGTAATACTTGGTTTTACATTTATAAAATTAAAGTGATAAAAGATTTCATAAGTTTTCTAAAAATTCCTATGTGAAATTTTCACATATTTTTCTGCATAAAGCGTAACTCATAGGAGAAGAAATTGTGCTGTTTTTCCTACATCTAATAATAATTGAAAACAGATCCAACGAATCTGGTCATTGCTACAACAAGAAATAATCCTCCCGCCAGAAAAGCGCACTAAAGCAGATGGAAATATATATATATATATATATATATATATATATATATATATATATATATATATATATATATATATATATATATATATATATATATATATATATCAAAATTAATAAATAATTTATGAAAAAATTAATAAATATTCATAAATTATTTATTAATTTTCTTAGGATTCTAAGTATATCTAACACTTGATTCAACAGTCATAAAAATCATTCTTATTTTGCTAATCCTTTTTTCAAATGTTACTTTAATAACTTAGGAATTTTCAATAAATTCTTTATTTCTAAAATTAAAATGTACAAATTATGGTACTTATTTTATACAATTTTTGTAGCAAATTATCTTAAAATATGATAACTGAGATACTTGTTTTTATGAAATGCTATAAAATAAATTGATTATTTAATTCGAGAGTTTTTATGGATTACCTATATCCCCGTGAAAAATATTCATTCTGTAAATCAGAATAATGGAAGTTCTCCTGAATGTTCCAAAACTGAGAATTAAACCTAAATAAAACTGATAGCACAATTCTCATTATTAAATTAAAATTTTAATTAAAGCTAACTATGAGTACAAAACGTTTTCGTAAAAATCTATATTTTCAATGAAAGAACCATGATTATTTACTACATTGTTGTATGCTATCCTTTAGAGTAATTGAAATGTGAGACAATAGAGAGAAAACAAAAGAATATAATTAGGCCGATTTCATTCCCAATTTTGATGTCTTTGCCAATGTCTTTGTTTTTCCCTTTTGATGCATAGAAATATATTTCTATTCATAAGAGTTAAAATTCATGTAAGTAGAAAACAACTGAAATTTTGAAATTGCTCTTTAAACAAAATTAAAATTAATTGATTAAAATAATATAAAGTAATATAATTATACTTGAAATATACAAAGGTTACTTTAAATTTTTCAAAATAAATTACCGCTTGTAAATAAATGTGTGTTTAAGTGATTTAGGTTTCTTTTAACTCATTAACTTGTATAAAAATAATATATATATATATATATATATATATATATATATATATATATATATATATATATATATATATATATATATATATATATATATATATATATATATATATATATATATATATATATATATATATATATATATATAGTTTTCCTATAGGAGGTAAGGAAATTAATTTTTCTAGTTGGAGGTAATTAATTAATTATTATTTATCCACTTCAGTAATTTTTCAAATTTTATCAACATGGAATATAAAATAGTAAAATGTATTTAAGTATATTTGTAGCAGATTTATAACTATTATTCAATTTCTGGGGTAGATAGTTTAAATGCTGATAAAAATATTATTCAGGATTTGCTTTAAGAAAAACTATTATAATGCTGTAAGTATTAATAATAGTATATTTTTCAGGCCCCCATTTTTTCCGTTAAGGTGTTTAATTCCAAGAATCTGGAAAACTTAATGATTAAACAAAGTCAAAAATACATTAAAAACAGCAACAATTTTAAGAAATCATCGTCATATCCATCAAAAAAGAAAATTTTAAGTTGTTGAGTATTTGTGATTTAGGTTCATTTTGTCCTGGAATGTCAGTATACACGGTTGACGTTATTAAACCTAACAAAAATTATTGATTGTTTGGTTGTCCATTAGGTGGTGTCATATAATGTGCATTGTGTATAAAGTTGAAGTTTATTTAATGTATTTTTAATATACGTGATTTTCGTATTTGGCTGATATCACTAATGAATTTAGATCATATTAATGTCAGATTCCATCTGTAATTATTTAGTTTTTGTGATGCAATTTCATTAGAATTATCTTAATCTCTTTTTGTGTAATTACTTTGTCTTAGGTTCGAGAGGAAGAAGTTTGGTCGAAAACAATTTGCCTGGACTTAGATTCAGAAACAGCTACAAGAGATGTGCAACAGTTGGAAAATGAGCATAAGCTCTTGGGGGATGAGATCGAGGCCCGACTGGGACGATATGAAGATCTGAGAGAGGAAGGGAAATCACTTCAAGCTTCCGATATCTTTCAACCACAGGTAAAACGTTTCTGAGATTTCATTCATTCAAAACTCCTAAAACTGTTATAAATATTTTTATCTATCTGCCTCTTAATTAAACACTATCGAATTGAATAGAGAAGTCTGTAAAACTGATCTTCAAACTTATAACTATTGCTTTAAACCTAATTATAATAATCTATTCCGTTTCGTGTAAATCCTTTCTTAATGCCAGAAGATCCATTGTAAATTTGCATAAAAAACCTTTAAATCTTAAAACCTTATAAATATTAAAAATATTTTTTATTTAATAGGATATTACATAAAAATATTTTAACCATAATCAGAATGCACCGAAAAACTATTGTAGTATAAACTACTAATTTCTTTACTCTATATTACAATTGTATATTGCGATGTTTTAAAATGGAATATATTTTTACAAATATGGTTATATATATATATATATATATATATATATATATATATATATATATATATATATATATATATATATATATATATATATATATATAATAAATTTTTCAGAATTAGGTATTCAAAAATAAAGGAATTTATAAATCTAAAAATCGAAATTAAGAAATTCAAAAAAATATGCTACAATGTATTTGTCGACAGTCTGCAGACTAAAGGTATTGATAAATTTTGAATAAAATCAAAATATTCGTGTTTATTCATAAATTCTATTTTATTTATTCGCGCATATAAGTTCTTTAAAAGTATGTTTAACAAGTAAATAAGTGCATGTTTAAATATTAAAATCTAGCCTAATCTAATATTATTTTAAAATCTTACATGAAAAACAAAAACAGAACTTTTTTAATGCTTAGTTATGTTAAATAATTGTGGAAATTATAAGCATCATTTATTCAAAATTCTTGGGCATCCGCAATAAAAGATTTTAAAAATTGCCATAACTTTATGAAATCATTTTACTACTGTATATAGTTGCTCTATGAAGTTTACTGTGATGATTTTGTTGCTCTATCGATTTAATTTTCTCTAAAATCTTAGGCCTTAACTCTGAAAATCGATTTAATTTTCGAATTTTCTTTTAGCAAAATTCGCTGTATACTAACTTGACTTTTTTTTCAGTTTTCTTATAGTTTAAAATTTTTTTCTCCTCCATCACCGATTTTCAAACACTACTCAGATATTTTAAGTAATTACCAATTTTGGCGTAGTGATGTCAATGATTAAAAATTGATTTTGCTTATCAATGAAATGTATCAGTAAAACAATGTTCTTCGGATTGGAAGTTTCCAAGTTCGATACAATTCACTGTTGAACAACGGATGATGAATTGTTTGATATATGCTTTTTACATGTATATCTGTCAGGGAGTGTACTTTTGATTTCTTCCCTTTTGACACGTCAAAACAGAGAGCATTTATGAAAAGTGTACTTGGAAGACTTTATGCGTAGAATATTTAAATATTTTACAATAGAGCCTTAAACTACGACGGTTGTAGTGAAATACTTTAATATGGATATCAGCCAAATGGTGTCGAATCATAGGTAGGGTTATGAATTATTCTTAATCATTGTTTTACTCCTTGAATAGTTTTTATAAAACTATTCAAAGAGTAAAGCAATAAGAAGAATATTAAACCATTTAGGATGTAAAACTTGAATGATTTGATCAGAAGGGATATATTGTAAAATGGCACCATGTAATTAAAATACACAATTTTTCATGACAAAAAATTTTTTAATAAAATAAATGTTTTAACTAAGGTGTAAGTTGTCCGATTTTTGCCTGACAACTTAAAAAAGATCAAAACTATTTTTTCTCTAAAAATGACACATGTAGCCAAGCCACAATAAACTTTCTCCATTCTATATTGAGTGGTAATATTAGAAAAACTACAAAATCTTGTTGATGCACTAGCATACTGCCCTGTACCTAGCGATGAAATGGGCTCTACCAGTTAGATAGAAGCAACAGGGTGTAGTCTTCGTGATTTTGAAGCAGAGACCAATCAGAAGGCCCCCAATACTTGTCCCGCCATATCCAGAGGTATCATTTCACTTGGAGGATATTGTGACCACACACGCCCAGTTTTAACGTGCCCCAGCCGCCTTTAGTGAACACGACGGATCTTCAATCGACTTGGATTCGAACTTACTACCATCAGATAATAAGCACGATACTGTAACCAATCAGGCCACCGCGGCCTTACAAAATCTTGTGAATGAATTTTTTTCACTACAGGTATACTACAATACTACACTACAGGTATTCATTCAGAGAAATACTACCCCGGTATTCATTCAGTACTCCACAGCACAAATAATTTACTCTTATAATTCTGTCAGCCACTTGTCAAGTTCTTTTCTTTTAACAACGTATTCCTTTCTATATTCTTTGTTAAGTGGTTTACATGAATATATATCCAGAACAACTGTGTGTGTGTGATTAAATTATTTTGTTATGTCAGTCTACTTTTAGTTCCTTAAAGAATAAATGAAATAAAAGCTGATCTCCACCTTGTTTTTAATAAATAAGAAATCTCTACTCTAATAATAATAACTTTTCTCTTATTTTGACTTTTTTTAATTTTTTCTTATTTTTGGAAATTTGTGGATAAAAATTTTCGAGATACTTTCCTGCAATTAAAATATTTAAATTTTCTTATTGAATATTATTAAAAGGAAAATTTTGCAGCTTAATTCCAAATTTTAGTGCATTACATCAAACTTTGGTTTAAAAGTAGAGAAAATTACTTGAGTAGTTTAATTGAATATTATTTTAGTTCATTTTTTGTGTACATTTTACTATAGAAAAATCTATGTATGTTTTATTACTTAAATTTAATTATTATGAATTGTGAAAATTATATAACATGTCTAGTAAATTGATGTAATAATAACACAATTCAAATGAAAATAGAATTTTTCCAATTAAATTTAAGAATTGCAAATGTTTATTTGCCCACACATTTTATCCAAACAATGGAAAACCAATACAAAGTGTTTTACTCCTAATATGGTACGGGCATAGCTTTGGCTGTTGAAACCTTTTAAATTCTCCTTGAAATGACATGTAAAAGTTTCGTATGATGGTACATGAGATATTGTACTATTTCTCATTGAAAAATCTGAGAAAACGTAAGAGGAGGATTTCTTGATCTCACTCTTTCTTTGAAAACAAATCACAGGGGCTCTGTTATGTTAAGTCCGGTGGTTAGGTAAGCCAGGGAAAGTGTTCAACTGAGTTCTCATATTGCTGAAATCACGAAGAAATAGTTTGATTCCTGTGAATCGAGGAATTATCATTTTGATAGGTGAAATTTTCAGACGGAAATAATGTCTGTGTCGTAGAATGCACTTGGTCTGACAAAAAGTTGACATAATCAATGCCTGTGAGTTGCCTATGTAAGTTGACTAGATGACAAACTCCAGAAGATTACGGAAGCATTCTTGTGCTTTAAGTGAAGGAGACAGTCTGGGTTGTTGATTGTTGCTGGAGTTGGCCACATGTAATCCCGCCGCTTAGTAGGGAATAAGTGAAATTGGATTCATTCGAAAACAAGACTTATTTTCATTAATCCACAGGACATGTTTTTTTAATCCTTGCACCACTATATTTGCCGTTTCTGATTTACATCTGTCTCAGCGTTTTGAAATCGACACTCTGCTGAAATTCTCTTGCTTATGGAATTCCCTTCGAAGTGTATGGGTCAATATTGGATTCTGCAGATGCTCAAGTTAAGTAGTCTCTTGCAGCCGCAGTCTTTCTTCTGGCGGTCACAAATGATCCTTTCACAGTGATGTAGATTTTCCTTCTGCAGTTCTGTCTCTTAGATCTTGTTTTTCCATGTTCTTTGTATTCTATCATGACTTTCAATATAGTGTCCATTGATGTTCTTAACAGCAACGCTGATGCTCCAATTATCTGCCTTCTTTGGAACTCTAATAGGTCGTTCATTTTAGTTTCACCTGAAATGAAATGAACCAAACAATGATGAATAATACACACTCACTCACACACCTTTGAGACTATAAAGCAAGAATGTCGTTAGAAGTCTCGGTTTTCAGAAAGACTTTTTCATTATTTTAGATCATCCTTGTATCTAACGTATCTATGTGTATCATTCACAGATAGTTTTTTATTTCGGTAAATTTAGAATCTAAAACTAATAATTCTTGAATTTTTCAAAGAGAAGTTTTTTCATATAAATGTCTATTATAGTGTTTGAATCTTCATTTTATAATATTTTATATAAATAAGTAGGAATTTGTTTAAAATGAATTCCTATATTTTAATGCAATATTTATCTTTTTCATCCAACCCTGCTTTGAAGATTTAGTACAAGTCAAAGAAAATTAGTAATTTTACAAAACATAAAAAAAACCTGCATTGCAAAATAATTTATTGAAACCTAACTTTTTGTAGTTTGATTATATCGTATTTCTCGTTATTCAAGAAGTATTTTTTGGAAGAAAGAAAATACAGTATAAGTTATAATTTAAAATGATAGTCAACATTCCCCCCCAACTATATGTTAGATGCTATGCTGTCATTTACACAAATTTCACACTTTTTTTAATCTTAGTTTAATTATTTTTATTATTCCGGGGAATTTATCATTTAATGTTTATTAAACATTAAACTCATCCAAATTTATATAAAATTTTACTGAATTGTATTTTTATTTAACAATTTTTTAACTATTTTTGGTGAACTCTTCTTACACCTTTTGAAAAATGCTTTTCTTATTTTCATAAATTATAATTTATAAATTACTTTAGATAGAAGAAAAACTAAAATCCTTATCAGAAATCAGCTCGAGAGTCAGAGAATCCTACAACAGAAGAACAGAGTTTGTGCAACGGAAGAAAAATGTTATTCTGTTTTTCAATGAGGCCAAGCAAATTCAAGCTGCATGCACTCAAAGAGAAGTAAGAATGACCAATCGCAGATTTCTTCCGAAATGTAGTAATCTGAATTTCATAAATTAGAGAAACAATCGTAATTATTAATAATTCACGTTCCTTAGGTTCAGTTATGTGGCAGTGAAACAAAAGAAACGGTGGAAGACATTTCAAATGCCTTAAAGAAACATCTAGAATTTCAAAAGTCAATGGAAATTCAAGAAGAAAAGGTATTGAGGTTTTTTCATCGAATTAAGATACGACTTTTTTTTTAATCTTTACTTTGAATTAATTATTACACACAAAACATAATTATTAAAAAAATGGTTTATAGAAACGTTGGTCAATAATGGTTACAAATGCAAGGAATTCAGCTTCGTTCAAACTTTGTGAACAAATGAATAAATTAAATTTAATAAAAATACATATAATTAAAATAAAAAATTAAAATATTTAATATTGTATAAAAGAAAATTATATATAATATATATTTTGTGTATAAGTTATATTTACAGTAAAATACTAAGCTATTTTTGTACATTAATAATAAATTTATGATCATGTAATATTTTCATTGTTTTTATGAGTACAACAAAAAATCTTATTCTATTTACGATTCACATTCATACTAAATAATTAAATTACATAAAATTAAACATAATAGTTAACTTAAAAAACAAAATGAAGTAAAATTTATAAGAATTAAAAAATTGAAACAGCTTGAGTTCATTTCTCGAACGATTCTATATATCATTGGAAAACGTAAAGTATTAAATGCATATAATAACTATGAATTATACATGAATTTTTACCAACATATTTTTTATTAGTGACGTAATGTAAAGTTTTTTATATTTTTTAAATTGTCACTATAATAAGAATTGACCTAAAATTATTTTTTGTCAAAAATAAAATTTATTATATTAATAACGGAAACATTGCCTAAAATTTGTATTTTTGTCTCTTTTCTTACACTGAAGCGAATTATTTCGGAATTTAATTTTTTATATATTTTCCTAACGTTTATTTTTGAAAAGTGATATTTTTAAAATACGTAGACCTTGAAACTTGAACATGAACACATTAGAAAATTTAATATCTTTAGCATTTTGCATAGCGTGATCAATGGGAAAAATAAAAATTATTAATATCTAAAAGAAGAAACATTGAAACCTAAAATTTAGCAAAAAATATAAAAATATGGAATTTTAAAATCCATACTAAATATATATATATATATATATATATATATATATATATATATATATATATATGTATATACGAGAATAGTTTAATTTTATAAGTGAAATTTTAATACAACAAATATTTTCAGCCATATGATTTGAATCCTGTTTTTTACATCAAAAAGAAACACTGTACTTATCAAAAAGATTCTATTTTTAAATATATTTACCTCTGAAATTTTATTAAATTAATTTAATACTTTATCTATACTTATTTGTGATCAAAACATTAAAATGTCAGAAAAATTAAGAGTTGTGTACAGAAATTATCAAATCACACACACAATATCTAATCTAAATTATATATAAATTTCTATACGTACTTTCTGTTAGTAGCAGACACATTAATATACGGGTATTTAATTGAATATAATTACTTTCTGCTAAAAATGAACATTTACCATTTCTTTCAAAAGTGTTGTATTATATCTTCAGAATTATCATTTCATGCTTTGAGATTAAATACATGGGACAATATTTTTGAATGCTTTAGCTGTGACATTTTTCCTTAAATAGTTCCGGAACTGGAAGCAGCAGGGGGAAGATCTTTTGAGGCAGAGAGGAGAAGAGTCATCAAAAATTGAAAAGAAAATGGATGAATTAACTGAAAGGTAATATTAAATTTCCAGTTGAAAATATTGTAATAATTTCAGCCTTTATACACAAAATTAAGAAAATAAATTTTTAGTATTAAATAATGAAAATTATTTTGAATACATTTTTTGAATATATTATTTTGAATAATGAAAATTATTAAATTTAAGAATGTTTACCAAACTTAAGTATTTCTCAAAAAGGCGAATATACTTAGGTATAGAAAATTTTCATTTATTACAGTGTACGCTGAAAAATAAGTGATATGAAAAAAACATCATGAGGGTCCTAGTTTATAATTATTTCAGATTCAGAATTATAATTATTACAAATTTGGAGTTCTTCTGCTTGGTTCCTGCTTCTAAATTGCAAAGTTTTATTTCTTTTCGGGGCTGTATTGATAAAAATATAGCTATGCAGTGTACCTCGGACTCAAACCTTAATATTAACGGGTTGGGAATACCAGCCCATCATTATACACCTCATAAATTTGAATTCCTGTCAGGTGACGAGGTCACACCTGAGCTGTCACCCTCCTATCCACATCCACGCCACACCAGCGGAAGAAATTTGAACGTCACAGATTGACGTGGACAGTCCCCAACCCCTTGAGCTCCAGCAACTCAGTAAAGGCAAATATGGTCAAATATGGTCAGTAAAGGCAAATATGGTAACCCTCCCACAATGCCCGCAGCAAATGATGCTTCACTTTGCTTATCTTAACAGGAAGCGGCGTGAAGCTATTGAGTAACTGTAGCTTTTTCGGGACTAGTGTGGTACTCTCGTTAACTGCTACACCACAAAAATTACCATCACTTCCACTTTATTCATTTAATGTCTAATTAATGTCATTTAATGTCTAATCATAAAGCAAATACTTAAAAAACTTGTCGTCTTCCTTGGAATATATAAATCTTGCATATTTACTTATTTTATGAGAGATATATCTACATAAAACCCATAAAATGTTTGAGCATTATATAATATTTGATTATACGTAAATAAGATTTTTTTTGATTATTCTAGACGTCAGCGGTTATTAAATTTCAGCACCGAGCGATGTAAATCTCTTTCGGAAGCACTGCAACATGCTAAGTTCAAGAGAGATACAATTGAGGTAAAATATAAAGATTATAAAATATCTAATTTACATGTCCTGAATTAATAATAATAATAATAATAATAATAATAATAATAATAATAATAATAATAATAATATATATATATATATATATATATATATATATATATATATATATATATATATATATATATATTATTTGATTTTTGGATTTGGTTGAAGATGTTATATACAGATTTCATTATGTTGGTTGTTTCTATTTTGTTATTTATCTGTTTATTATACTGCTTTTCTAATTTTAAATATTTTACAATTAAATTTTATGTTTGTACTCTCTTAAATTATATTTTTATTCAATTATATAGAGTGTTCATTTGAAATACCAAGACATATTAAGAGTTAATAGTAGGCATTAAGAAGGAGTTAAAAAATTCCATTGAACATGGTATGTTTATCTGAATGGCTTGAAAATTGAACTTACCATTGAAAATGTTTATCTGAATGGCTGATTTAAAACAAAAAAGTAGAAAAAATATTGCCAAAGAAGAGTTTTTTCTTCTGCAGAAAGTGTGCATATTTTTAGAATGCACAACTTTGCCAACTTCGTTGTGTCGTATCCAGCTGTATCTATTCATGCATTTTTCTATAGAAAAGTGCCTAACAGTTGTATTACATGCTTTTTTGACCTCATGTGGGCGAAAACTGCAATGTTGTTCAACGTCAAACCTTGCCGCATGGACCGATTCTGGTTCCGATAATTGAAAGATCTTCGCTGGTGTGTTGCGAATAATGCCTTCTTGGGTATTGCTCTTGGTTTATCCGTTATTGAAGACTTCCTTTGGCACATTCTGGACCATAAATCATATGCATACCAACATTTTCCTCATTCCTGTGATTAAACATGATGTTTGTAAATCAAATTATTACACCTGAAAAATAAAATGTTACCTGATCAATGTTTGATCTCTTTTATCTTCAGATAAGTATATGACTTGAGTCAACGTAGTTTCTTTTTCCCATCGTACAGATATGAACAGCGCGATATCTTGCGTGGTCTTTATGTATCATATCAAACAAATGTTTCTTCTATTTATCATTCGTTTGGCCCTTTGAACCTCATTATCTTCATAAATATTTTTGAGATTTTTAATGACTAAATATTGTTTGCTACACTATCTATAGTGCTTCCACCTTCAGGCCTCATGACTCCTATCTGAATTTCTGCCCTCCATGTGCACTACTCAACATTAAAACTGCCATAGCAAAAGTATCAAAATCAGAAAACTCTTAGGCATTTTTCATGATGGATTTTAATCAATTAATTAAAATTTCTAAACAAATGAACAAATAAAAGTAGCTTTAAAATTTCATAATGGAAAAATAAATTTCACAAATAGTTTTTTGCAAATATAAATTTTGTGAATAGTTGTTTTAGAGCTTTATTACGTAGCTTTCAGTGCTAAAATAGTATGCAATGTATGATGCAGTATCGGCATTCTGATCCTCTGTTAGGGCATTTCTGATCTCAAACAGTTTAAAAAATAGGCATTTAATTCAGCCAAAAGATTTATAATCAATCATTGGTTAAAGATTATATCTTGGGACTATGTTAACCATGCAATGATCTAAACTTTTTCAAGGATTTTATGATACCTTTAACAAATAAAGCTGAGAATTACGTTGCTCAAAAGCGATTTTTGCGAGTATTGCCGTGAGAAGTAATACAAATGACCGTAACATAGGTTTACACAATCATGGAATCTATCAAAATTAATGTGATATGCCATCGAAAATCAAAACAAATTATATTCTAGATCAATGTCCTCAAAGGTACAAAGAAATGTACTGAAAAATACACTCTAAAAAGATTAAACATCTTAAGAAACACGATTAAACACTAACACAACTATGAGCAGAGTTTAATAGCAGTTCTATTTCCTGGAACGAGGATTCCAAATTTAGTTGAAATATTGACGACACTGACTTGAAACTTTACGCCCAGAACTTTAGTCTATTTGATTTCATGATATACTTGGTCTCATCGATGATGTTAATTTTCAGCCATCTATAATAAGGATTCAAGGAGAACTATAGCAAAGAGATACAGCCAGAACATTTATTTACCTCTTATCATGCGACGAGAGCAATTTCCAACAAAGCAATGCAGTCACTTCTGTAAGAATGTCACAGAAATGCTTGTTATAAATTAATGGTCTCAAATGACAAGCATGTTTTTTTAAATTTTTCCTTGGTTAAAATTTAATAAATTACTTTAGCCAGATGACTTAAAATTTCCTTTGCATTTTCTGTGGTATATACCTCAGAATTTGAATAGATTCTATAATCGTCATTATTGAATACTTTGGATCCTGCTTTTGTGTTAGAAGTGGCGTAACAGTGATTTGGAAGCATTATTTTATTTGAGAAATTTTCAGCAACAAATCATTTTCTTTTTAGATGGAAATCGCTTATTTATATTAATGAAACAACATACACAGGAATTTTCTCTCAATTCTTAAATCTACTTCTTGGTTTTGCAGTGTGTAATAACTTATGATCTCGAACTTTTGTATTTATGTTAATGATATGGATAACAATTGTCTTAAAAAATGTTGTCTTTAGTCAAAATTATCATTGTTACAAGCTATTCAAATAAATTATAATTTTCTTAAATTAGTAAATCATGTTGAAAATAGGAGTAAAAATATTTTGTTAAAAATATGTCTTGTTTATTCTACTTAAAAATTTAAAATTTCTTGTTTATTAGTGCATAACTATTTTGCAAATAACATTTTAGGCAGAAGCTTGGATTCAAGAAAAAAAGAACAAATTACGCCATGTTCTTAAAAATTATAATCAACTCAGTGACGAAGAAAAAATCAAATGTCTGCAAAAACAGCAAGCGGTTCAAGCTGAATTAGAGGCCCATGAATCTTTCATCAACAGCATTATTCAAGTAAGTTTCAATATTGTGCTCACTGTACTTGTGGACAGGTATCAGATTATGTAGTATTTTGAAAATTGAACAAAATTTTTATAAATACATATTTTGAAATGATAATATTTACGGTCTGTTTCATAATATAAGTACAATGTTTGAAAAAGAAGGAAGAACACAATAAAAAACATTCCATACAAAAGAATGAGATATTTATTTTTGTAATATACAGGATAAGATGGTCACAAAGATTTAGTATTCTGTTCCTCTTTTGTTAACATAATAGTTTACATACAATTTTATTTGAATTAGTATTAACAATCACAACAAAATGAATCTTGTTACCACTTTTCAATTTACATGTGTGAGCATACATTATTAAGACTTTTCAATACAAAAGAAACATTAACAATATATGTACACATATAATAATCACACGAATTTATAACAAAAATTTTATATTCTATATTCTCTATTGTTTTTGGTAAAAGTTTACTTGCAACTTGCCTTTAATTAGTATTAATAATAAAATAACTAAAGAATATTTCCTTTTTCAGCAAAGTAAAGAGTTTAATGCTGATGAGGAAGCTAAAACACGACTTCACTTGATTCTAGAAGATTGGGAGGAAGTAAAAGAGAATTCAGCTCAACTAAGTCGAGATTTATTGGAAGCACGGGACATGCTTTCCATACACGAATCTTTTGAGAAAGCGGAAGCATGGATAAAAGAAAAGGTTAGACAAAAAATATAATTTAGTTGATTCATTTTTAAAATTATATAGTGTTATCAGAAATATGACACTACATGCAAAAAATTGTACAGAGTTCCAATTGTTATTTAAGTTTTTCGTATCATTTAACTACAAACTCAGTTTGATTATTTGAGCTTCTACCCTGTGTGATTATGATTATTTAAATTCTATGAAAATTAAAAGTAGGCATTGAAATGTATCATATTTCCCTTTGTTTACTTTGAATATTAAATGCTAAATAATTAAAACATTAATTACAGTTAACGTAATTTAGAAGCAATGAAGTAGAGAAAACAATTATGATTTGCTTTAACTTTCATTTTCAATGACTTATAATTTTGTTATAGGATCTTTTACGGAATTTGATCTCCAAAACTTGCTAAATTAGGTTTTTAGTGGAATATATAAAACAATATTGGAATCATAAAACTAACACATTTCATGATTTGATGTTTTTTTTAACTAATAAGTTAAATTAATAATTTGTTTTTTGATGTTAGGAACTGATGATTCAAGCAAATGACACTGGTAAAGACTATGAACACTGTATGGCTCTCCAATCGAAATTAGATGATGTTAATTCGGTAAGAATATCACTTAATAATTTATTCTTATCAAAATAATTTTCCTTTTGAAGTATTTAATTCTTAACTTAAAAATGTTTACTTCTTAATTTAAAAGGTTAAGATTTAAAGTAGTCTCTTTTACATTAATAATCTCTTCTGGGTGATATTTTCTTCAAATAATTTACAATAATGTAGCTTTCGTTATAAATTTATTGGGAAGCCACACACTGAGCTGTCAGCTTAATAGTTAGGGCTTTCACTCTCGTTTCAATAGTTGATCATGTTGAACCCCACTTGTGCATGGATGTTTGTAGTGGTCCGAAGTACACTTTAGATTGTAGGTCTTCGTTATACTACCCTTCGTGTGCAAAGAGTGACTGATAAGCGACCAACTAACCATCACGGTGAAAGAATTAATTTATTATATTTATATAAGTTGGCGCAAGTTTTAAAGCGTTTGATTCTTAGCTGGATTTGACTTTTAATATTTTAAACTGACTGATTGTGGTGTACAGTTAGTGATAAGCCAACCTGCAAAGTAACATTGGTTTTCAATACTATACGAATCTTATTTTTAAAAGTTATTTTTATGAAAATTCTTATAAAGTTTTATAATTTTTTTAAATTGAGACATTCAAGATATTTAATTTATGTAAACGACTGTTAAATTGTTGAAATCTAGAAACTTCTGAAGAATTGTTAATAATGTGAGAGCAAAGAAATGATCTCTCAAAATAATATTTTATTTTTACCTAAAAGATTAAATATTCAAATAATTAATGAGTAGTGATGTATTATCCATTAAAGTGTTAAATGCGAGAGGAGAGTTAAATACTTTTCATTTTCATAAATATTTATAATAGTTCCAAACTGTTAACTATTCTATATCTATAGGAACACGAAACAGTTAGTTTAGACTTTTTTTAAAAAAATAAAAATATTGTCTATAAGTAAGTATTACTGTGTTTCCCAAGCTGAGAGAGATGTTTGAAGAACCCTGAGGTATGTGTGTGTCTTAGGAGAAATCGCACGGTATATATTTATATTTTTAATTGTTAAAAATGTTTAGTTTTCAGTAGCTAATACTATTTAATTTAATTAAAGGAAATAATGATAATATTGTCATTATCATTATTTCTTTTAAAAAAATAAAGTATTCATAACTAGCACTGTGATGAAAAATTATCATTTACTTTATAATTAAATTTTAAAAAATTACTTAACATATTTTATAATTCACATTTCTAAAATATGCTTTGATATTACCGTTATCATAAGAAAATATTGAAATTTAAGAAAAAATATACACCATTCAAATTGAATAAGCACTGTCTTAAATTTTTAATTACATTGAAAAAGGGTGAATTTTAACAACAAAAGCTTTAATTAAGTCACACTGACATTTTAAGTGTCAACTTTTAATACTTTATCACCAGGATTTCTCCTACATAGACATTTCTCCTCAAAAGAAATGCTTTGTTAAAAATAGGCCTCTAAGACTCTTGACGAGTACCATTTAACATGATTGGTTGGAATTGATCAACCTCTTATGCTGACAACATATATAACATAAAATACTTGTATTGATATGGCAGAAAAAATTTTGAAATACAAAATTTCACAAAAGCAAATACTTGCTAACATTAAATACTGGGCATTGCGATATATTGACAGTTTGAAGCTGTGAAGTTTGGGGCACCAGAACGATTAAGAGTGTTTGAATAAGTTATTTCATAAAGTACATTCTGTAGGGTGAAGTCGGAAACCACCTGCATTTTCTAAAGCATTTTCCATTTGAAATACTTTCAGTTAAAAATAAATGTGCTTTTAATTAGGTATGAGATAAATATTAGGCAATAGAATAGAGGTTTAAAAGAAATAAGGAATAATGAATATTAACTTCTTTTAAGTACTGTTAGATCATTTGATGGAAAGAGAATTTAAATTGTTTCCACTCATACTACATAAATTATTCTTACTTAATTATGATTTTTATTAGAGGTCCGAGGAATATCAAATACCGAACATTTTAGAGGAACGTACCAAAGTATTTGCTATAATACATTGATGTATTTGATATAAAATGCTTACAAATATTTTGCAAGGAGTATGCATGTATATGGTATAAGAAACCATTTAGTGTTACTTTACACTTTATGACTATTTTTTTAAATTCCTTCGCATCACAAAATTGTGATAAATATATTGCAAATATCTGAAATTTCAGTATAATTTCTATGTTAGAAACGTGAAGAGGATTATTATAGAAAGATATGTTTAAAACAGTGCATTAATTTTAATATTAAATTTTTTAAGGTGTGTAGTAATTGAAAGTATTTGGTTTCAAGAGACAGTTCTGTAATTATTATTTTTTATTACCATTATTTTATTTCCCGTTTCCTTTTAATTTTTAGGATACAAAATTAGATAAGGATTCTCTTCAAACCATGAAGGTACTGGCGACAAAATTGTCAAGAAATGAAGATCACAAAGGAGTTTTTATTCGATACGAGAGAATTATGGAAAGGTACTCAATGAAAGACTCCTGTTATTATACAGCAAACTTTCATAAGCCTTTTGGATTTAATAGTTATTTTGACTTCAGTCTAAAAATTTTATTTTAAATGTAATAGTATAAGCATAAAATGAAGAATAAGTTATGAGTTCTTATTGGTACAACACTTGTTCCATAAAATCAATGTTTTTATTGAACTTAGAAGTATGAAAAGAAAATAATATATATATATATATATATATATATATATATATATATATATATATATATATTATATATATATAATGGTGTAAATGAGCTATTTCAGTGGAAAAATCATACTTGATAGTGTTTGATTACTTGTTTCTATAAAAACAAAACAATCGGAAGTGAAAAGATTCAAAATGCATTTGTTCATTACTTTTGTTCATTAAATATTGGTTTTAACTTTTCTTTTTATTATAAACTATTCTTATATAGGTGGAACAAATTGCAAGAGGAAATTATGTTGTACAGAAGAAAGTTGATCAATGCAGCTGAAATTCATTCTTTTATTAAAGATGTTGATGATACCATTGAGAGGATTCGAGAAAAAGTAAGTCAGGGCTTAGATTTTTTAAAACCAGTATATTCACAAAACTACTGAATACTGAATAGTAATATGCATAAATGTATGACTATAATTGTTTTAATTTGTTTTGTATCGAAAGGGTTCATCTCGTTCTTATCAGTAACGTTTTTTTTAATTAAAAAAATCGCGGGATTCTTGAGAACGAATCTGCTGACTTTTGTGCCAAAAAGGGTCAAGGGCCTTCAGCTTTTGAAAAGTCTCTCATTTCATTCAAATTCCTGATAAAAAAGAGGATATATTTCAGAATAAAAAGCAGAGGGCGCTGCGTGACCCTGCCTGTTAGCCATGTTCCTCACTGATTGAGAATGCACAGTTGATCCCAGATTTTCCTACATGTGCAGCTGGAGAGATTTTCCATCTTACTAAAAGCCATGACTGTTTGACCGCGTACTTGTACTGGCTTGGACTTTGTGATTCTCCTTTCAATCCTCCTTGCAGATTCATTACATTTTTGACGCTGCTCATCTTGATCTGCGGTCTGTGCTTGTGATTTTAAACTGTAAAGTTCAGAAATATTGGAAGTTTAGAGAAATAATGGCGTTTCAGCCAGTTTTCTAGGTTTTATAGTAAATAAATATCTTAAAAAAATTTTTGATTCAAGAATTTTTAGTTATTTTATTTTTCACTCATGCCATTAAAAATTTCTGACGATTTCTTATTGCTTTTATTTTTTAAATTTACACACGTGTACACACAAAGATTACGAATTCTAAGTAACTGTAATTTATAAACTTAATTCATAATTTTTATTTTCTTCTCACATCTAGAATATTGTTTTCCTTAACCCATAAAACGTTTCGCATACAGCAAAGGGTGATATTTAATCATTCCAAACAGTGTGTTATAAAAACAATCCTAGACAGCATGAAAATCTTACAATTACCAAATGAACAAATAGTTCAATATCATCTATAATTATGCACGACATTCGGTAAAATGACATATTTCTATTTTTTACTCATTTTTTCAAGAATACTTAATTTATTTTTAGGTATAAATATAGTATACACAAAATTTGAATATATGAATAGAAATATAATCAAGGTTGTAAATAAAATGCAAAAATAATTTAATACAAATATTATTACAAATTTCTCTTGTGATATCGAAAGTGTTATTCAAAATTTACGAAGCGAAGTATGAGTCTTTCTAATATATTTTATGTCAATAAAAGATTATTTAAAAATTATTCACCGTTACAGTAATTTCTGTACAAAAAAATGACAGAATTTAAAACAAATGAAGGGTTTTTTTCCTTAAAAGCAATCAGCAAATAATCTTATTGTTTTCGCTTTTTCTTGAATTTATATAGCAGTAATCTTTTCCAAATAGAAAGTAAATTTTTCTTGTTTTCAAGTACTTCACAAATTTATGATACAAATGATACAAATATTTTTCGCTTTGATTTTCGCTCATTCTTAAAGAGCAATTTAAAATTATGTTAGTATTGGTAAATGTGAACATCAAATTCCTGATGGTAACATTTGTTTTTTTCTGGCAAGCCTAGAATGCCATTATATAGGAATTTGGTTAGCAATCCTAATGGTTGTAAGTTGGCCCTTTGTAAATAATATAGCAACCATGAGTAAGGAAAATTGTCAGTATTTTAAAATCACGAAAACGACATATATGAACACAACATATTAGGAATTGATAAAAAAATATTATAAATAAAGAGAAATTTGATTAGATATGCTCGAAAATAAATAATAGAAGTAATTAAACACTTAAATACAATTCTAAATTTGTCAAAAGTTAAATGAATTAAATTCTAAACTTTATATTTATTTTTCAGTTTTATCCTGAATGAAATGCATGGTATACCAAAATGATATCAAATATCACAAAATAAACTTTCATACATCAATCAATGGAAAATTTAAAAATAAAAAAGTAAAAATGGCGCAAATTAGAATTATAAATGTTATCAAAAAATATCCATATAATGTAAAAAATACTTAAGTTTTCTCGCCAACATCTATTTATATTGGTTGGTTAATTGCTTTTGGGGAATTTTTTGAAAACAAAAAAGAATTAGCAATATTTTTATATTTGGCTGTTTTATGGCTTTGGGGACTTATCATCGTATAAAGATGTCTTTACCCATCGCAATAATTTTTCTAAAATAATAGAAAGGCTCTTAATCTGTTAAGTGATTTCAAATACCTTTTATTCAAATATGCTTTTATTCTTAACATTTTTGTTTGCTTTTTTAAAGATGTGAACAGAAAACTGATTTTTAAAATTTTTTTACTGTCATAAAAAAGTTTTTAACTAAATTTTTAATTCGGAGTAACATTTTTTCAGACTTTAGTGCTTTCAGCAAGAGAAGATGTGTCTGAACTTAACAGTGTGCATCTTATGCAAAGAAAAATAGAACTGACAGAACTGGATTTAACTGTTCTTGAAAGTAAAATTAAAGTAAGAAATGCTTTTTCTTTTATTTATCAATATTAATTACTCAAAATTTTTAATTTATACTTTTATAATTTTTGAAGTTGAACTTGAAAATTGTTCCTTTAAATGATGTAAAATAAATAATGTGAGGTTGATATACTTTTATTATATTTATAAATATTTAAACAATTATTTTAAAAAAAATGATAAAAGTTAATATTTTTGTTAATTAAAAGCTAGCTTATTATTTAGGCCCTAACTTCTTAGAATATAGAATATCATATGAGAATTAAATTTTTATAATTTTGACTTCACAGTATCTGTTTTTAAACTCAAAAATGTTTCCTTTAAATGATGTAAAAAATCAATAACGTGAGCCTCATACATTATTATATAGTAAAAATTTTAATGAATGCTTTAAAAATTATGAGTAACAAGTTAACTAATTGCTAAATTATTTCCTCAAATACCTTAACTTCTTAGAATAAATAGTACCATAAAAGTTATTATTTTATAATTTTCATATCATTTTCTATATAATTTTAATAAAATTTTCCATTTAAATACTGAAAAGAGAGATAAGAATTGTTAGCTGTTTTAAGAAACTATAAGCATCAGAACTTTCTTGTTAATTAATAACCAAATTATTTTTGAGATACTTAGATCACTAGGTACTATTTGAACTTTATTTTAACTTAATACCTTAATATGAGTATGCAATAGGTTAAAGTAAACTCAATACTTATTTCAAGTTAAATAATTATTACAAATTTCAGCCCTACAGCATACATGAGTAATAATTTTGATAATTTCCAGCATTTCATTAATCTATAATTTATAAATTTAAGGAACAAGAACAAGAAGCAAGAATTTTGTGTGATAAACATGAGTTATCAGCAGGAAAAATAAAGGATAAAATGAACCATGTTCACCGAGAGTGGCATTCTCTGCAGCAAGAACTTAAGGAAAAGTATGTATACTTTTGAGTATTTATATAAAAACATGAGAAATTCTCTCTCTGTAATTTTATTGAGAAGTTGGTACTTTTTAAATCTGTCTTTTCAGATTTGTTAAATTAGAACTGAACTCATATTCTTTTGAACAGTAAGCTGTAATCATATCAGTGTTATACATAGTGTATAATTATTTGCTTCAATGATATTTAATCACTTTATTATTTTGTAAGAAAAAGATAATAATTTTATCTTTCTTTTTTATATTCTTATCTATATTTAGTTTCATAAATTAAAGTTAATAATACTAATACAGTACCCTTTTAACAATCAATACTCTCAATTTGATCCATATGAATTCGAAAAAACTGATGACATTTATTTTGTTTGTTTACTTTCAGGAAACAATACATTGATTCAGCATACACATGCTTAAAATATATGAAAGATGTCAATGATTTTGTAAGTATACTTTCTGTAATTTTTTAATAATAAAATAGGTTCATAGCATATGATCATTCTTGGCTTTCAACCATATATGCATGTGTGTGAGAGAGATGATTACCATGCGTTTCATCCCAATTAAAAACATTTTCAAAGAACGAGTGTGACATTGCAACCTTGCGATTTTGTTTTGAGTTTGATCTAAAACAAATTTCAATATTTGCTCTTAAAATAAATTTCATGCATATATTTATATCTTACTTTATATTAAGAGTGATTAAGAAACAACCCCATAGAATTTGTTGTTGTTGTTGTTGCATATCTCCGAGTTTAGTAACATTAAATTAGATCTTTCTAAGAAAATCTAGCTTGTCACTCTAAGAAAATCTGACACTAAAATTGAATGGGCTTGTGAAAAGATCAATTTTGAAAAGGTGACATATAGATGGAGGAAATGGAGCAGCTACTTTTTTCAACAAGGAAGGACTGGAGTAAAAAAAAGAAAGCTAACTTAACTCCAACGCCCCAGCCATTAGCTGGGCAAAATCTAGTGAACTTCACGCAATGGGTGACCTTACCAGGAATATACACCTCCGACGTGATTGGCTCACTTCCCCCAGGGACATTCCCTCGCAGTGGTGAGACTACCTGCAAGACTAAGGGGGACTCATGGAAGCAAGAGTTCAATATGACAATAACATGATGCAGTTTATCAAAAAGAGTTCAGATAGACACATCAATTTTCTTTAAATTATGGAAGAAGCTTTTCTGTCACATGAATACTTTTTCCACTGAAATTCCATTGATTAAAAATTTATATAGCGACATATTGTAATTAGGATTAGTTTTCGGAATTTTGTTTCATTTTAGCAGAGTAAAATATTTAAGCATTTAAATATCGACTTCATCACAGGTCATAAATGCTACAAAACTGTAAAAATGTTTATTAGGAAACTGTAAAATTAAAAATTTATGTAGCGACATATTGTAATTAGGATTAGTTTTCGGAATTTTGTTTCATTTTAGCAGAGTAAAGTATTTAAGTATTTAAATATCGACTTCATCACATCATAAATGTACAAAACTGTAAAAATGTATTGAAATTAGTAAAAATTATGAAGCATATTAGTTATATGGTTTAGTTTGTTTACCCCGAAGCACTAATTTTTTGATCAGAAAATATTCCCACTACGAATAAAATTCAAAGCTACGAGATGGTAAGCTGATAACCAGGGTGCTCACATGTCTTCATTTCAGTTGCGAGCTTAGAATATTAATTGTGTTTGTTGACAAATGTTACTAATTTACAAGGAACAGTCAAAATATTTATTTCCCCCAATCTTGTATTAATCTGAAAGAGAAATTAAATTAATATATGGTGAAAAATAAAATAATTATATTGAAATATTTTTAATTTTTGGTTTGTCGCAGAAATTGCTTACCAATTATGCAGTATGTTTTATGAGACATTTGTTTGATTCAAAACCAGATAATAATAGTAATATTTTTAGTTGCATTTTCGTTTGCAGAAATAAATAAATTATTGGTGATGAAACCTGTCTGAAGCAAATAAGATACATTTATTCATGGAAGAAATATCGATGCAAATTCATCTTTAGAATGTAATAAACAGCTCCTATGAATGAATCTTTGACTGTTGTCAAGAATCTGTATCTCATCACAAACTAAAAAAATTTTAAGCTAAAAAAACTTCTTTTGGAAAGAGTAGTATATGCGTGATAAAACACTGCTTCAAATTCTTTTCTTTTTTATTAAGATGATTAGCACATTTAAATTATCAGTACTTGTGCTTTACAGGCTCATACTTTTTAAAGCTTTGACAACAGATCTTGAGAATTCATTGATTTTCTAGTTGAGGCTGACGTTTGCTTACTACCAATAGATACCCAATACCAGATAGCCATGATATCTCGATCAACATGAACAGCCATACTGACACAAAGACTTTGACAGAGGTCAAAATGTAGCCTAATAGCATTGGAGATATAAATACTAATAACATAATAAACTGCAATTCTGATATTCAGTTTCTTACTTTGACCTCAGTCAAAGTCATAAATGTTCTGATAAGCATTTCTCCTTTTTAAATAAAGCATCACAATAGTTTTATATCAAGGTAATAACATTCAGTGTTGGAACCCTGAATGCAACAGATATATAACCCTAAATGCCATAGCTAACAGTTGATTGGTAAATCTTTGCCTCCAAATACCATTGATATTCACTCTGCACCCACAATTTTCCTCAAAACCTTTCTTTCAAAGATAGCCAGTCAATTTTCTTGCGATTTTGTCATGGCCCAGGTTTCTGAGCCATATGTAAGAACTGGCCTTATAATGAATTCTGATTTTACTAAATTTTATTTTCATTGTTGTTTTTTAATGCATCTATTATTATCACTAAATGTAGTTAACTAAATTGCAAATCCATTAAAATATTATAACTTAATTTATGTTACAGATAAGGCTGATTAATGAAATAATTGAAGAGATGGAATTTGGCGAGCTTTCTTCAAACAGTAATGATGCTCAAAGACTATTAAGAGCACACTCTGATATTCAAGTAAGCAGAGTATACTTACCTTATAAATGTAGTAAAATGTTAACCTTATAAATGTAGTAAAATGATGTAAATTAAATTTTTATAAATAATTAATCTATATATAAATATGAAATCCATTAAAACACTTTATGTGTGTACATAATTTATATTCAAGCTTAAAAACATTGATTTGTTTCTGAATAATTAAATATTAATTTGTAATAAGCAATCATAAATATTTAAAGGGATTCTAAGTTAATGATTGATAATTATTGTCAGTCTAAAACAGAAGCAGTTAATACATGATTGTGTAAATAAGATGAAATAGGAATGCTTAATCAATTATTGGAACTTTCAAACTAATTATGAAAATTTATTAGTTAAAAATAGTTATTATTATTCAGAGCAGAATTTAAATAAGATATATTAAATTGTTAATTATATATATATATATATATATATATATATATATATATATATATATATATATATATATATATATATATATATATATATATATATATATATATATATATATATATATATATATATATACAGTGATGCACTTGTTCCTGAAAAGTTATCAGTTTTCTACATTTTTTTATTTTTAATTGTTAATTATTGTATAAAGAAACACGTTTTTCACTTTTTATTATATACTAAATACCTAAATTTTAGTTTGTGTGTGTAACAAAATCTTATAAAACTGAAATTCACAAATGTTTTTTACTAAATGTGACTCTTAATTTTAAGGAAAATATAAATGTTTTTCATAAAAAAATAAATTATTGCATTATATTTAATTAAAGACTAGCAAACAGTTGAACTAAATAACTTTCAAAAACATTTTTCATGGTGGTAAGCTAAATTTATTATGTATTTTATAATTGAACGTCAACAAGACGAAAAAATTTTAACGCCGAATCAAGGGAATATAAAAGTGTGATATAATTATTTTAGGCTTCCGTAAGTTTCAACAATCATTTACACAATTCAAAGTTTGGAATGAAGTATAAGAACATGAATTTTAATAGTTAAGCACCACTTTTCATTATCCTATGTTGGTGAAAAAAGATTGCTTGAAGTGTATTCATGAACAATAATCTGAAATAAATATTGTTTATCCTAGAAACACACTGATTCTAAAGTAAACAGTGTTTATTCAGCAATAATTTTATTGGCTACTAAATGATTACTTATGATGAAATAAAGCTGCAATAATATACCAATTGGATCAACCAAATTTAATCAAAGAATTTCAACAGATAATGAGAAAATGCAATTAAATGAGTTAAAGTATTAATTATCAATATTATCAATAATTTAGTAAGATTGATAAGGAATTGCCTTTGAGTCATTACCCTCTAAGGGAATTAGTGTTAAATTTAAACCTTTTAATGAAATTATTTATTCTATGTTTTTGTATATCACAAGATATACTTGTAAAATTGGAGACCGTTTACTTAATATGATTTGTCATTATGTTATGAAAAATAGAATATTGCTTTTAATAAAGTTTACATGTGATAAGTAAATTATGTTTAATAATATAATTCAGTAAATTATATTCAATATTATATTTAAGATATTATTTTTAAGTGCAAAAAACTAACAATTATTTTAAATTATGGACACACACTGAAGTTTGTGACTTGTTTTTTGTATCTAAAAATTGATCAATTATTTTGCTTTTATAAAAAAAATTGCTGGTAGCGTATCTCAACATATAAATGCTCGTTAGATTTTATATAATAAATGAAAAGGAGCACTGTACTAATAAGAAATTAAACTAAAATACGCTCTACAAAAACATTAATAGAATTAAAATTTAATTAATGAATATAATTGATGAATAATTTGATCTACAAGTAAATGAATATTATAACATTGATTTATGATAAGAATAATGAATTTGATGATATTTTAATATAAATTTATAAATGAAACTAATAGAAATAAAATATGAATGTGACAAGATTATAATATTATCAATTTTTTAATATTGCCAAATAAAGAAATTAATTCAAATATAATAAATGATGAAAGGACAATGAATATGAATTTAATAACGCATTATTTGTCAAAAAAATTAGAAACCCAAACATTTGGATCACATGGTTATGAAAAATATGACGCCGCGCGCTAGCAACGATGTGATAAGAAACCGGAAAGTTAAATTACACATATTTGTAAATATAAAAAAACTGATTCAAAGAGAATCAAAAGGGCTGGTGAATTGCATTTCATTGCGGAAAACAATAGAAAAAACAAATAGATAAGAGAAGATAAAAGATAAAGGAAATCACACAAGAGATTATATGATTAAACGTTTGAAATTAGAAGGCATAAGACTGTAAATTAAGGTTTGAGACATATTTTATAGCTATCCAAAATTCTAGAACTGTTTCATACTTCCAAATTTTGATTATGCAAGTAAACAAATTCATATTATCTTTCTAATTATCTCTCTCATCTAGAATTTTTATTTAACTTTTCTATAACAAAATTACTTAAATGTTTTGAATATACTTACTTTCAATATGCTCTAATTAACTATTAAATTACGCTGAAATCTTTGGATTAATTTTACTGTTTGAATAAGCTATAGTATTTAAATTGGTATTAATGAATTATTAGAATACTAAATATGGATTTAGCTATAATATCTTTATTTTATTCAAAGTTCATTCTGACATGATTCATAAATCTACCGTTATCGCTTAATAACAAAATTAGTATTTTGGAAATTTCTTTGTCTTCACAATTGAAAAACTAAATAAATAAGAAAATTTATAAAAAAAATATTCAAAATAAAAAAATATCAGTATTTAAATTTTGTTTATTTTATTTATGGGTGAAATAAATTAATTCTACATCGATTTTTTTCTTGTTTTCAAAACAAGAATTGTTTTGCAATTTTTTTTCGTAAAGATTACAGTTTTAAAATATTTCTTGCAGATTCTTATATGTATGCATGAAGAAAAACATATAACTACAAAATATAATTGTCAGAATGAGTTCATAACTAATTTAATGAAAGTAATTCTGCATGTATCTCAATGTACTACGCTTCTTTTCAATAGCCTCTATTCCTTATTTTAGTAAATATTTTGGTTCCAATTCATTAATTTTATATACTATTGTCTTTCCTGTAAATCAATAAAAATAATTATGTACTATAATGAATTTGGATTATTACAGCCACAAATATCTATGCGCCAAGAAGAAATCAAAGGCCTTCAGGAAAAAGGTGAAAGATTACTTCGCTTACCAGAACTATTCCACAGAGATATTGAGAATTGTATTCAATCCTTGCAACAAATCAGTAGCAGCTTGGATTCTTCTTGGCATAACAGACAGAAAGCTCTTTTGCACTGCAGAGATCTTCAGGTAATTACTAAGCCTTTTAGAAATGTGGATGTGTTATACGTTATGTGATAAAAAATTATAATTTTGTCATTGTGATAAATAATTTATTGCTTAAATAATTTTATTGGTTTTTGATTTATGTATCTATGTATTTGATATATATACTTTTTTCTTTCGTCCAACTGATGTACAGCTTTTCTTGGAAAAAACAAAACAAATTGAAAATTGGCTTTCAGTGAAGGAAGCATTCCTTGCAAATCAAGACATCGGGGTAAGAGGAAATATCTAATAATATTTTTTCTATTATATAAAATAGGTTATTAAGTTATTTAGTACTTTAAACGCGAGTAGCTATAAGACACACAAGTCTTATATCTACTAGAATAGGCTGTTGGCCTTAGAGGCACAGAAATGTTTTAATACTTTCTTTAATTATTGAAAATTTAAAACTTGAGTACTTTTACTGTGTATATTACGTATCTAAGATTTTAGAGACGTTTAAATTCGAAAGTAACAAATATAATTCGAACATTATTTTTAAAACAATCCTTATTTTTTTTAATTATATGCAATTAATTTTTGATGAGTAAAGTTCACGACAAATAGTGTAATGAGCTAGGAAAATTACCCAAAGCATTTGAAATTTAAAAAAAAAACATTATCTCTAATAGAAAAATATATATTAATGCTTGTAAAAATCACAAAGCTACAAAAATTACTTGAAATAAGTGTAATGCATTCTAGGTATTGGTCATCACAGCTTAAGTAAGCAATTCACAAAAAATATATAAAACAGATTTTTAAAATTAGGAACTGCTATGGGACTCAATTAGAACTTGTAAGTGTTGTGGGAAAAGATCATGGGCGAGAAACGTCATTCCAGGTGTTATCTAGCATCATTTAAAGTTGAGAATTAAATTGCGCTAATCAATCAATATGATCCCAATGTAGTCATTAACTCAATCCCAATATGATCTTAGCTCGATGCATCCTGATCACTATGTATGTCGGCTTATGTAAATCCTAGAAACGTGTACCTTTTGAAGAAGCAAAGATTCTCATTCACAAAGGAAGTCTCATTTATTCCAAAATCAGAAGTTATCTCAATAAAATACGGTTCTCTGAAAGTGTTTCCGAGCGATACTGTAATCTGGGATCATTAATATATCAACTTCTGTTTTCGGCTTCACATTTGGAATAGGTTTCGTCATAAATGATATTCAATAGCTGTTTAAATTATAACACTGGTTGCTTAAAAATATAGTGATTAAGAAAATATTAAAAAAAGACTTTCAATGCTATATCTTCTGACAAGATAAATCTATAGATGTAGTTCATATTTTAACAGAATTTATATGAGAAGATGACATACATCTAATCCACCATTTGTTGGTTGAATTGATGATCCCTATGTTAATGATTTTTGGGTTTTTGTGTCAAATGAATTCTGTGTCGTAAAATGACATAGTAAATTTCTTCACAAACTATGAAAACAAATAATATACACCTATAGACGTGTTCCAATTTTAAGCCAATGCATGGAAGGATAATATACTGTCCACAAATAATTTATAGATGAGTTGTTTTGTTTCTCTATACCTCACAGTGATCATATATTTCGTAAGCAAGATTTCGAGTTGTCTCACTTCATGATTCATATTTATTTATCTTATACGCATCACTGCTGTGGCAATAAACGCAATAAAAAGGATGATTTCAAAGTAAAAATACACATTTAGAAGAATGATTCTCTTATCGCCAACCATGCTTGTTCAATGTTAAAAATATGACAATTAGAATGATTTGTATTTCGTATTACCTCTATAGAATCTACCAAATTTCGTTTAATGAGCACAATTCCTCCATTTTTCAATAATTTCTACAATTCAAAGTTTAATAAATTATCAGATGAGAGGAAGTTTTCAAGCTGACTTAAGAGTCTGCTGATAGTTTTGCTATAGAAACTTCTTTCATTTGAATTCCTTCCTTCTTCTTTTCTAGATATAGTATGACTCATAAGTATTTTCTCAGAAATAAAATTTTCCATAATAAAATCCTAGTGGATTGAATTTGTACAAATGATTTAAAGAGATAACGCAAAATTGTATATTTCTTTCTTCCAAACAGGATTCTATGTCCAGCGTAGAAGCACTTATTAGAAAACACGAAAACTTTGAAGAGACATGCTTAGCCAATTTTGAAAAGATACGAGAAATCGAAATGATGACTAGAGACTTAAAAGATCACGATGACTTTGAACTCATCCAGTCATATTGTGAAGAAATTTGCAGAAGAAGAGACAGACTTCAAGAAAATTGCTTGCAACGGAAGAATATTCTTAAAGATGCCAAGAAACTACAACAATTTCTGTCCGAAATGTACGAGGTAAGTCCCGAAGTTGAAATTGTTTCTTTTTAAAATAAAAGCACTTGATTATACAGGATTAGCCCACCATGAATTAAAGATGCATAGAAACTAAACAACAAAAGAACGAAACGATAATTAATCTTATAGCAATATTTTTTCCATAGAAAATCGTTTGCTTTTTTAAAAATTCCTTTCGAAATATTCCCTTATTAACCGACCAAATGACGAACTCAATGCAATTTTTTTTCTTCTTTTTACATATAATGTGGTACTACCCTTTTCTATAAACCAATCATCTTTCCTTAGTTGTATAAAAATCAAAGTATAAATAAATTTAGAAATCAATTTTAACTCACTAAAGTAATTACTTACTTCGATTTATTTTAAAAGTTTAAAATAATTATGTTACAAATGTATTTTTAAAAGTAAATTATCAATTTCGTAAAGAAAGTTTAAGTGAAAGAAATAAACTTTCTCGTTGAAATTCACCTAATCTTTTAGTGGAAAGCAACTATTATAAATGATATCGTCAATTTTTTAATTGTAAATAAGAAATCACCTTATGCATGGTATTTTTAAGAGCTCACTAGCAATGATATTCATGATCTAATTTCCTTTTACACTAAATTTCATGGCTTTTCTATTTAAATAAGTAATTCATAAAATATAATAAAATTATAATAATAATAAAAATATTTATAAAATAAAAATGGCATGAATTAGAAATGACTAAAAACTAGATTGTGTTTAAAAAATAATTAATGTGTTGTTATTAATTGAAACAAATAGGAATCTTCAATAAAACCAACATAATTATTCATTTTTAAACAATCTAATTTTGAAACTTACTGTAATTTTCAATTGTTTTGCTTACAAAAAAATGGCGAAACAAACTCAAGATAAAATATTATAAATATGATTCTGCATATTTACATAAAAACGGTAATTTAAAAGTGACAAAAATATCGTTATTTAGCGATAATGATTTTTAACCCATGCATTAAGCCTTATTTTTAATCATAATGCGAAAGGTTCTTTTTGTGTATTTACAAAGTTTATTTTCAAAACATTTAGTCGTGTTTAAAAGCATAAAATGTAATGCTAAACATTTCTCCCACCAAGTGCTAAACTCAATGAGTTTGTCTTGATTTAGAATAAAAATTTAATTTCCTTACAAAATTCTTTATTACTAAACTTTCATGACAAGAGTAGTTTACTTGTTTGATAAAAATTAAACTTGTATTCCATCTTGTCAAAATTCAGATATTTCAAATTCAAATGAGACTCTAAGCAACAATTTAAGATTGCCTGATTCAACTGGTTATTTGAAAAGACTAATAATTAAAAAAAATTGAATAAATGGATAATCTGTATTTGCAGGTTTCGGATTCAATTAGAGTTGGTTGACTGATTTATTTTTATTTATTTGTTTATGAAATCCTTATTATCAGCACACATTGTTCATATAGGGAATTGACCTTATCAACAATGCATGATGATAACAGATTTATTTAGGGTTCAATAATTTTTTGCTTTTTCCTCTCTTTTTGAAGTCCTGAGTACATTCATTTTTCAAAATCCTTCATTAAAACATTCTTAAAAATAATAAATTTTTATGAAAACTACAAACTTAAGAAATAATATGAAATAAATATAATTTTCAGAGAGACCAACTTATTGCCCAGGTGCTAGAATATTAATTAAGTTATTCGCGAGAAAAAATATCTATATAAATAAAATTCTCTTTATGTTTATCAGGCTTAATTTTGCCCGAAGTTGAATGGAGAATAACTGCAGTCAATGGATTGCAACTTATATGAGGATGTTGGTCTCTGGAAAGCATAAAATAAATGTTGTGCGCCATTTTGAAATTTTGATTACAGCGTTTGTAATTAATTTTTAAGACAATCAATGCTGATTTGAACTCTATAAACTTCCTTATATTGCGATGTCATTAATTTAAGCCATGTAATATTCCACTACGGAATTATTTTCGCTTCAAGAAAGAAACGTAGTGTTCTTTTCTCCTTTTGAAATTGTTCTCTATGTATTACCGGCGGAAGAAGGCAAAATTAAGTATGACATCGGAACATCAGATTCACATAACTTTCTGCAGTTTCACTTTTTAATTTAAAAATAATTATATATACAGTATGTCCACCAAAGTCCCTTGCCACCCTCTTAACTTCTGAACGGCTACTACTATATTTATAAAAGTGGTGTCTAGGTATAGTAAAGAAGCCATACAGTACTGAATGAAACCACCTACCGCGCCACCTGGTGGAAAACTGTGGAGCATTCTAATCTTGAAAACGGAACTAGATAGAGAGAAAAAGTGATTTACAAAGTCGTAGAGCATCCTCCATTTAGTACGAAAAGATATCTTGTAGGCATTAATGTGAAGAATACAACGGTTAATACGCACATTTGTTGTTTCGTGCTGTGACGTGACAAAACGATCTTAGAAAGAAAAAAAAAAACAAGTAGTTATAACAATATACTTTATTTAAGATGTTCAAACTTCTCGCAGTCAGCTGCAATACATATTTCAATCCTCGCTTGAAGATCACGTTGCACACATTGGAGCATACAGCGTGACACGTTGGAACATAATGCGACGTTTGAGGTCAGCAATTTTTGTGGAAGGGTCGCACACACCTGCTGTTTCAAGTATCCCCACAGGAAAAAGTCCAGTGGAGTCAGATCACGAGAACGTGGAGGCCACTCTTCGAAACCGTCATTCCCTAATATTTGATTGCCAAATTCCTTGACGAGGTACTGCTTCACTGGAGATGTCTTGTGAGCAGGCCCGCCGTCATGTTGAAACCATAGATTCTTAAGATTAAACAACGGCATGTTCTCAATAAAATCAGGTATTACTTTCTGTAGCAATTGTAAATATCGTGTGCCTGTTAATGTTCCATTGTAAAATATTAGGCCTATCAACTTGTTATTGTAAATTGCGCACCAAACGTTAATAGCATACTGCATTTGATGTCGAACGTCGACGAAACATTTAGGATTTTTCAGCGCCCAGTAATGGGTGCTTTGCCTATTATACATGCCATTCCGTGAAAAGCATGCCTCATCCATCCACATTATATCTGCCAAGAATGTTGGCTGGACCTGCATCTGATTCATGACGAAGTTGCACCATGCATATCATCGCTCGGCAACCCCGTCCACTAAAACCTGTTCAGGCATTGGTCGGTATGGATGAGCACCTGATTCGCTTAGGATTTTCCAAACCTGACTTTTGGAGAAACCACAGTGTTCACTGATCTGTCTTACGCTGCATTTAGGATATGCGAGGGCATATACTAATACCTCATCCGGTTGAACTTGTCGTCCTACCTTAGCTGGTCTGCCCGATCGAGGTAGACTAGTAACGCAACTTTTCTCCTTTAAACGTTTTACAATAATTAGGATGGTTTGATGAGAAGAATGCGGGCCTGCAGGGAAACGTTGGCGGTACAACCTTGCTGCTGATCATGCCTTACGTCGACATTCACCGTACAGTAAAATCATCTCACAATACTCAGCTTTGGAATACTCAGCCATGTCCATGAGCATCAACATACTACAGCCCCAAGAAGATGTCTCTTTTATAGCTGTCTCAGGTGAACAGGCGTGACGTTTCTTAAGTATTAACATACTGCATACAAATTGTTTGAACTATTTTTAATACTTCCGTTCATCCCATTTTGAAATAAAAGTGAAAAATGTAATCACGAAAACGATTTTTTGTTTTTCCAAATATGTACATATACGATGTGCCACGTCACAGCACAAAACAACAAATGCGTGTTTTAACCATTATATTCTTCCCATTAATGTCTACAGGGTACCTGTTCGTACTAAATTGAGGATGCTCTGCATTTTTGTAAACCACTTTTTTTACCTGTCTTTGCGTTTTCGAGATACGAATGCTAACTCCACAGGTGGTGCGGTAGGTGGTTTCATTCAGTAGCGCATGGCTACTTTACTATTAGTGAACACCACTTTTATCAATATAGCAGCAGCCGTTCCGAAGTTAAGGGGGTGGCAAGGGACTTTAGTGGACATACTGTATATATATATTGTTTTAGGTTATCTCACCGTATGCGCTTATGCTTTTTTGAATGCACCAGCGTTGGAAATGCTTTGAGACATGGATGAAAAGATTTCTAATTTCAGTATTTAATAATTTCGTAATAAAAGGAAATGTTCGTGCTTTCAACATCTCACGTAGCTGATCTGTCCTTGAAACCTTATTTTGTAGTGTAAAAAAATGTTTTGAACAAAGTTAAGTAAATAACATTAATTTCCTAAACCTCCGATAGCTAGGAACAAGTTTTCCTCTCTCCCACGAAAGCTAGTAGACTTAGCCAGCTAGCATTTTCACCAGCATATTGTTTTATATACTTTATGTATTCCCATATATGGTATAATAGTTTTTTGTTTCATTTATATCGAGTTTGATTCCATATTAACTAGTATTTTAATTAGTTAAAAACTTTATCAATAATATAAAAAATTTTTATCTCCAAGAATAAATTTCATTGATTCAAGAAGCAGTTAAGTTATACGGTGAAATAAATAACAATATTGGTAATTTTTATGTTTTTCATAGATTTCTCATTGGATGAATGAAAAGATCAGAGTAGCTTCTGACGAATCTTACCGAGATCTGACAAATCTACTGAGCAAAACACAGAAACACATGGCTTTTGAAGCTGAAATAATGGCGAACCATAGCCGCGTCGTGGAATTCACAAAGCAAGCTGAAACTCTGCTACAAGAGAACCATTTCGCTTCCACAGAAATAAGACAGTATGTTGAAAATGTAGAAAATCAATGGGAAGAATTGATGAACGCAACTAATACCAAGAAAGAACGCCTAATAGAAGCTTCAAATGTAAGTTTTATGAATTCAATTATATTGATGCGGTTCCATTTACATGTGTTTCGTTTAAAAATAAAAACATTTTATGTTTAGGCATTGCAATTCACTCGCAAACTGGAAGATATAAATTCTTGGATGGAAGAAGCTGAAGCTCAAATACAATTTGAAGACTACGAGCCAAATGCAGATTCCCTCCAACAAGAACTGAATAAAATAATAGTAAGTTGTTGATAATATTAAAGTAAGTTTTAGTTCTTAAAGTATTAGAATTTACTACTTTTAAAGTTCTTGAAATAATTTTTAAGTGGAAAAATGTTTAAATCAACATTTTTATAATAAACATCTGTTATAAGAATATTATTGTGTAAAAATCTAGAAAAAACATTATGATAACGAACATTAGTCATTTACTTTTACCCAAAACCTTTTTCCACTAAAATGTCATGAAACATTGTTTGATAGAGCGCCTTGACCCCTCGCTAGGTTTAAAAAAAGGTCTTCCAAAAAACCTTTCCTCCCCGATGAACAAGAAGACAGACATGCCGACTCATTTGAAACAATTGGCCCTCGAAATAATAAACGAAATTCCTAAGGATTGTATTATGATCTATATAGACGGAAGCATGGATGAAAATGGCCGCTCAGGAAGTGTTATTTATATTTTATCCCAGGAAGTGAAGAAAAAATTAGGCTGAGAAATCCAGACTGTTTCTCAATTTTTAAAAGTGAACTGATTGCCATAAATGATGGACTCTGATCCATTATCTCTTACCCAAGTTCGACTCGTGTCTGACAGCTAGAGCTCTGTTCAATACCTCTCCAACTGACGAGAAAGTGCGAGATAGTACTGGTATTGTAATTTTTAACAAGTTCAAGCATCTCTCATCCTTTCAAGAAGCTCAGTTTCAGTGAATACCATCTCATACAGACATCCATGGCAACGAAACAGCAGACTTATTGGCTAAAGAGGGTTCTTGGGAACATTTAAAGCTCCTGATTCTTTAACGTACTCTGAATTTTCTTCGAGGGCTACAAGATCTGACAGCTATCCTCCAGTGTACCACTGGTATCAGGGAATGAGACCTGGAGAAGTTTTGTCCCTCCAGTGTAACAGAAGCGATTACAGACAGCTATTAAAAGATTTAAAAGAGGGCATTTAAAATCTTAGTATTACAGTAACGGGAATAAGACTTTTCCTATCTGCGTGACATATCGCAGAGAACAGGCGACTCCTGATTACATTTTGGATTGTCTGGTGCTTTCCAGACTAGATCTATATAGAAACCCAATCATGGTCTTGGACTTCCAGGAGATAAGTAACAACACAACAACAACTTTTATCTAAATACAAATAAGACTTATGATATACTTAGATAATTTTAATATGAATCACACTGATCGAAAATAAACAGCTGTAAGGCTAAAACTGAAAGAAAAAGAAACTTTACTAATAAAGCAACATTCATATTTAAGTGTTCCATAAAACTATATTTCACTTAATAAGCTTTTATCATAAAAAATAATTTTTGTTTAATAAAAATTTGATGCCTTTCTTTTTCAGATTAATTATTGACAGATTTTAATTTTACTATAATATGTTTTATGCTTATGTGAAGCCTAATTCTTGTTTCGTTAATTTTATAGGAATTGCAGAAAGAGTCTGAGGGAAATGCAGAGACATTGCGTCTTTTAGGTGATGTTGCCGATGAATTTCAACAGGCAAACCACTTTTCAAAGGATAAGATAATTGCTGAGTTTAAGAACACAGTTAATAGGTAAATATTATTATCCTTAAAATACCAATATTAATATAGATTTTTACTGTCAAATTTTAATAAAAACCAATGTAAGAAATTGAGATTGTTCTTCTATCAAAATTTAATATTTATTTCTAAAATGTAGTTATTTCAAAGTTTACAAAAAATATTTTATAAAATAGTACCTTGTGGCTATAATTAAACTTCTCCTATAAACAGCATCCTACAGTACAAACGAGTGAATGGAATGCAACGAAATTTTGTACATGATCTATACACAAGATGCCCTCAAGAAACTTGAAAAAAATGTTTAGTCCTAAAATGTCAATCAGAGGCATCTTTTCTAGAAAAACATGAAATTTAATAAACGATTAAAATGGAATGCGGAACAAGAATTATGAGTAATAAAATGCATAACAAGGAAAAACTGTCAATTGTAGGAGTAAAATGTCGAGATTTACATGCTTGGGAAGAATAGAAAGCCTTATGCAAAACTGCTTAAGGTATGAAACATTTGCAGGCGTTGTCATGTTTAAGTTGATGTTTCCGGCTGTACTAATGACGGTTTCTTTGGTTAAATGTACGTTATTGGGGAAGCATAGAGAATGCTTCAGCTACAGTTCGTGAATTTCGTCGTAGAAAAAGCCTACGGGGTGGACCAATGTCTACTAAAGGTATTCAGACCATGATAAAGAGATTTGAAATGACAGAAAAATTAGGAATTCAACCTGGAAGAGTCTATAAACGTGTCACACCAAAACTTGTTGATACCGTCCAGACAGCTGTTGATGCACAGACATCAAAGTTTCGGGACAATAGTGAGCATCCTGCTTCCCGACAGATAGGCTTTTCTTAAAATGCCATATGAAAAATACTCAGAAACCTTATGCACTACTTTCCATACCAGATCCGCCAAACAGCTACTTGATAGGAACAAGCCGCAGCATCTCTCATTCGCAGTCAGTTTTCTCAACAGAATTACTGATGATCTGTGATGGCCTTGAAATGTTCTGTGGAGTGATGGGCTTATTTCTATCTCAGTGGGACAGTCAACACACAGAAATTGCCGCATTTTGGCTAAGGAATATCCGTGGATACACTCTGAAATTCCTCTACAGTTTCTAAATGTCATTGTCTGGTATGGACTAACAGTGACTTTTATCGCTGAGCCAGTTTTCTATGAGGAAATCGGTGAACAAGGGTCTGTCACGTGGTCCGTTAAGGCCGGCTGTCTGTACCAAGAGATGCTGCAGACGTTTGTTGTGCCGCAACTAAATCAAAGGTGGGCCTTATACATCTATAATTTTCATGCAGAATGTTGTACCCCTACATATTCATTGACCCGCGAAGGCATTGTTCCTCCAACATTTCACAGAAGAACGTGTTATTAGTTGATTATTTCCTAATCCATGGCCACCACGTTTACTGGACCTAATTCCGTGTAATTTCTGGTTATGGGGCTTTTTAAAAAATCTGATGTGCTATGGATGTATTTTCACGCTGAATGACTTAAAGAACTCCATAACGTTTCATGTGCGAAGTCTCACAACTAGTCTATAGCAATCTCCTGCTGTCGACTTGAAATTTTGGTGATAAATGAAGGTAGTTTTGTAGAGAAACTTTCTTTACAATGTCTTTGACACGATTAACAACTGTTCCTCTTGTGTAAATTCATCCTAATCTGTTCTTATTTCTGTAAACTGAACTGTTTTTGTTTCTCTCTTAATTTTATTTAATGTGGTTCGATGACAACATGATCAGAAACTAGTCAATGAATCTTACTACAGTTTCTGTATTCTGTTTTGGACATTTATTGTGTTAGATTTCATGCTTTTCTCGAAAAAGCGCCCTTCGGTGGGCATTTCTAACTAAATTGTTTTTCGAAATTCTGTGAGTGCATTTTGTGTATGATTCATATAAAAAATTTAGTTGCATTCCGTCCATCCGTTTTTGTAGTAGAATGCCGTTTATAGAGGAAGTTTATTTATAAGTATCCGCTTCTTTAAAAAGCACATTATTCGGGAAAAAGTATTTATGTCTTTTCCGAACTTTAGGCTGTTTACACAATTAAAACGAGACTATGTATCACTACATAAAAACATTTAAAAATTAGACAATTTTTTTATTCTACTTATTGTAATTTTACTTAGTTTATAATTTTAAAATTTTTAGTTTGATTTTGTAAGAGTATTTTCAATTCATTTCTTACACTCAGAAAAATTAGACAAAATAATTATATTTTTTGTGTAATAATTTAATATATATTATAGGAATAATTTTCTGTATAATAATTAGATTTTTCAATTTTTAATGTGAGTATTGTCATTTTCACTTGCTTAACCTTTAACCTTAACCTTTGTATAATCTTTATTGTTTGTCCAAGGTTAAATTAAAAGCAACTTCACGTATTGGAATGAAACTTAAATCAGGATACTGGCTAACTTACAATAAAAACTTAGTTTCATTTTAATATTTTGATAACAGTGTTTGTTATCAAATTTTGATGACAAATATTTTGTTATCAGTATTTTGATAGCAGTACTTTTGATGCAGTTTTCACTTGTTCAAATTTTTAATGAATGCAATGAATAAATGACTTTTCATATGGCATATTCTGCCTTCATTATTTCATGTTTACTTTCTTCCCAAATTCTGTATACGTTTGATAACAAAGAACTGGTTCTTATCGTACGATGAAAACCCACTATATTTTTATATGTCTATATGTGAACCCTGGTGGTTTAATAGCTCCCAAGGTCGACTCATACCTTCAATGGATCGATAAATTGAATACCAAGCATGCTTGGGAACTACGCATTGGGTGTTTCGAGTTAGGCTGACCAGCTGACCGAGACATATGCTTATCACCCCAAGGATCTGGAAAACAGATATAGGCGCTAATTTAAGCAATTTATTTAAGCAGTCATTACCTATGATATAACATTTTCTTTCTCCATTCATATATTCTTGCTTCAAGAAAAAAAGCGTGATTTTTTAAAATTGCTATCTGTCCATTAATTTGTTTGTTAAATTAATTAATTTTAAATTGTTATCATTACCTCTGAGAACAGAAGAAATATATTTACCGCAACTGATCTCCCCTTATTTCTACATTCCCTTTGGGTATTTTTTTTAAATAACAATATTTACTCTTCTTTTACAATATTTGAGAAATATTCTTTTTGACTTCTTCAGCGTAGTCAGGGTTTTCGCTTGTCACAAATACGTCAACGACTGAAAATGCATTGGAATACGCAATAAAAAGAGTATTGATTTTAATATTTAATAATTTCATGACTCTATAAAGTGATTTCTTAATGCAAACCATCATTTTGAATATTTCTTTATTACATTGTTTTGCAATGTGTAGTATTTTGTGTTAAGTTGTCAAACCTCATACTCTTTCGGTTAAACTGAAATTTCAATCAGAAGGCTTCTTTTAAAATCTTGTTGGTTTTGTTATTTATATAAGCCATATATCTCTAATGTAATTTATGCTTCAATTTTCATTCCATTAGTTTAATGTTTCTTTTTTCAGTTCATAAATAGACGGGATTCCCCGAAATCTAGACACAAGTTTTCACCTGTTAAAATTTAAGCTGTGTAAATCTATCACATTTAAGTCAGATGTCAAACATGAATATATTCAACCATGTGTAAAGTGGTTGTAAGGAATTGCTTTGAGAATTATAAATAGATTAAGGAGATAATATATATAAGCCATATGCTTTAAGAGACTCGACTTTAAGACGTAACGGGTTCATTTGGGAAAACATGTCCTTTAAAAATAACACTAAATTACAAAAATTACCACTTCAAATAAAAAACTGAAATATTTTTGAGTAGTATAATAATTCTATAAATAAAAGTTTATTTTTTATCCTAGAAAATTTTCATATTTTTAAGATTCGTGCCTATTCATTGAAACCTCAGATCATAAAAATTTTCTGAGGGCACCAAAATTTTCGAGATTTGTGCCGATTGTTCCGCAAAATAAGCTACGCCAGAACGCATCCTTGAATGCCTGGGGCTATATAAAGAGGATTTATATAACGATCCTTTAATGGTGCTTGATTTTTTGGAGGTGTTCAATATTATGGACCTGGTCTAGCGCTGCTGGCCAAAGGGAGTATGAAACAACAACAACGACAGATTCACGCCTTACACATATTTTCAAATTTTTGAAAAGATTTATTCAAAATTCATTCACTTCAAATAAAAAACTGAAATATTTTTGAGTAGTATAATAATTCTATAAATAAAAGTTTATTTTTTATCCTAGAAAATTTTCATATTTTTAAGATTCGTGCCTGTTCATTAAAACCTCAGATCATAAAAATTTTCTGAGGGCACCAAAATTTTCGAGATTTGTGTCGATTGTTCCGCAGAACAAGCTACGCCAGAACGTATCCTTGAGTGCCTGGGGCTATATAAAGAGGATTTTTATAACGATCCTTTAATGGTGCTTGATTTTCTGGAGGTGTTCAATATTATGGACCTGGTCTAGCACTGCTGGCCAAAGGGAGTATGAAACAACAACAACGACAGATTCACGCCTTACACATATTTTCAAATTTTTGAAAAGATTTATTCAAAATTCATTATTTATACATAAAATATAGAATATCTATTAACTTTAATATATCCGAAATATGAATGTAACGAGTTTGTTGTCTATTGCACCATAGATTCCACTCAGTGGAAAATGCTTTACATGAAAAAAATATTCAGCTGGAAGGAGCAATCTGGCTTGCCGAATTGGACAAGGATATCAATGACGAGCTGTCATGGATTGAAGAAAATATTAAATTATGTGTAATAGAAGATCAGTATGATGACTTTATGACTGTACAAGCTCTGCAAAAGAAATTGCAGGTATAAAAGGACTCATTTGTAAACTCAATATCTTTTAGTCTACAGTATAAAAATAAATAACAGTTTGTTAACATTCTAAATTAACTTCTATAGGCTATGGAAACAGAAATTTTGTCAAGAGAACCTCTAATTTCTTCAGTTGTAGAACGAGGTAGAAGAGCAAAAGGTGAAGTAATAGAAGCAAAAGTCAATCAACTAGAAGAAAGCTTTCAAGTTTTAAGAGACTCTGTCAGCTTGAAAAGGCTTAGATTGGCTGATGCTTTGGAAAGTCAAAAGGTAAAGTTTTGGAAGTGTTCATTAAATCAGTATTTCATAACTTTCATATTTTTGCTACTTTTTGAATCTTAAGTGAGGAAGTATTCTTATTGTTGAATACCTCTATCAAATAGAAACTCAAAACAACATGTTAATTTGTTATTATAAATAACCCTTTCTGTTGCATTCTTCAAAAAATAGCTTAATTTAATCCATTAAAAATTTATTCATCTAATTTGCTACGCATTTGTAATTTAAATTAAGGCAGATGTCGGATTAAATCTGCTGCGTGGAAAACAGAAAATATTTGTTATATTCTAAATGCTGCTATTAAATATTTTTATTATATACCTGAATTTTGATTGTAAACTTAATGAACACTTTGTGTGTGTGTTAATTATAAAGAAATAATTACACAGAGAGAGCATGTATTATTATTGTTTTCAAAAATATAATTTTAAATAAGCTGAATTATATTTTGCAAGAAAAGTAACGCACTTACCAGTTAAAAAATTAAATCAGTTAAAACTAGTCTAGTTAGTTTTAGGCGCAGCTTGTCCTCTTTTGGATTTTGCGCCACAAAACCCAAGTAGTCTAGTTGTCTTCTGCAGTTTTATATGAGATGAAACATTATTAGTTTCATAATTTTATTTCTACTTATAGAATAAAATTTTCTAAATTTTATATATGATTTAAAATTTTTTTGATTGCTAATTTTAAGATATGAGAAAATTCTAAAAGTAAGGGCCATTTTGTGGTAAAAATAAAAACGTAATACTTATTGAAAATAAATAATTCTGTTGCATACATGAAGCTTTCTTTTCATCTCTATATTATCAACTCTTACATTTAAACATTTCTTGCATACGGTAGCGAGATTAAGAATGTCTATGTTATACTCTTTTGCAGCAGTTCATTGAACAAATTTGCCACTATATTTTCCAACTCTTCATCATTATCAAAACATTTATCACTCTGACACATTTTATAAGTAGGTAAGAAGTGCTTGCTGCTAGAAGCAAGATCTGTATCATCAAATATTTTCCTTCGAAATTATTCCAGTAATTTTTGAATCGCATAAGCCATGTAAATCTGGGCAGAAGTAAATAAGCCCGATTCCCCTAAAAAGTTTCTATTTCGGTAATTTTCTTATTGCCTTCACGACATTTTCTCTTACTTTAAAACTATTACTCGATAGTAATGCTTTTTAGTATGAAGGCCACTGACTACAGGAGAGAATCAAGAACTGGAATAAGAAGATTATAACATGAAAATTCTGAAGCTCGCATGACCAGATACTATGAATGCTTAAAAATGTAGAAAGGGATTCTGTATAGAACTAAGAGACATTTCATGTATGTAACAGAATTTTTTAAAATAAATATTGCATTTTTCATTTTTTTATAGTTGAAACGGTTTTTACATTCTGGATAATCCTCATACTTTATTGAGAAAAAATTTTTTCTGCTCAAGTAATTTAGTTATTTTTTAATTCAGCTTATATTTAGTTATTATTAATCGCTTTTAACTTAGAGTTATTTTAATTAATTAGTCAATATCTTTGATTCTTTGATCCTTCTATCTCTTTTAACAAACAAAAACCTTGTAAAACTGCTTTATATACTTTTCTCTTGTACAAACTTTTTTAACAATAATTTAATATCAGTTTTTACTTCAACATATTAATAAGACACACTTGCCAAGGAATCAATCCTAGGAAATTTTTATCGATGATGAGCTCATGTCAACAGCATTACTACATTACAGCAGTTTTTGTAGGATACTCCGAAAGTTTAAAAGAAATTTTGTGAAAATAACATTTAAGCACAAGGCATCTGTTTAGAATTCATTGTTGTATTTCACAACATGTTATTTTTGTTAGTGAAAAAGTCAAAGTCATTTTTTCTCATTGTAATGCGTTGCAAAAGAAATCTTTTTTTGAAATGTTAATTAGTGTATCTATCATCATTTTTAGTTTTACTTCGAAGTAAATCAAGCTGAAATGTGGATAAAAGAAAAAATACTACAAGTGGTGGGGTATGAAGCTGAAAGAGATGTTTACTCTGTCCAAGTTAGTAGAAAGAATATTACTTCAATGTTTTTTTATTAATATTTTTTTTAATTGTAGTCCTTGTAATATGACTGAATAATATTTTCAGGCCATTCAAAAGAAACTAACTGCAGTGGATGCCGCTACCGAAGGTTTTCGAAGCAGTATACAAAATTTGGAAGAAATAAGTTCTAGCTTAATTGCAAGAAATCATTTCGATAGCCAAAATATACGAACGAAACAGGTAAAAACACGCCGATTTTCACTTCTAACAAAGCTATATAAAAGGATAATAATTTTATTTACTTATTTTTTATCTATTATTTTGTGGATACTTATAGGAAGAAGTGAATGAGCAGTATGAAGAACTTCGAAGGTGTATCTTAAAGAAAACTGCTACTCTAAAAGAAAAAGAGGACTACTTTGTATATGAAAAAGAAGTCAAAAATCTTTTAACTCAACTAAAATCTATGTCCAATGCTGCTAACTCAGGAGACCTTGGAAGAGATGTAGAACATGTAGAGGTAATAATTTCAACTTATAAAGGAAACAACCTCGATAGTTTTTTATAGAGTTTATTGGATATTTTTTTCTTTCTGACTACTTCACTCATTTAATGTCAATCTATTAGAGTAAACGTATTCACCACACCCATTTTGTACTAAAAATAAAACGAACTTCAACGTTTTTATTCCCATCAAAGAAAAATGCATTACTGTAACCTCAAATGAAAAATCTTTCTCTAATCTGTATATTAGTTCCATTCTTCTTCAATTTGAGCAACACGTATAATAAAGGAATTGGAATATCAATCATTCAAAAATATTTAAAAAATGGCTGTAAAGATTACGTAAAATTTGCTTGAAATATAAAATTAACTCGCAAGTGTAAATAAAAGAAGTTCTCATTTTTATTTACTTTATTTGATTATTAATCTTCTAAAAGTATTTATTACAAATATATCTCTTACAAAGGTTTCTCTAATTCTCTCTTACTTAGGTTTCTCTAAAATTTTGAAACTTGCTTGAGTCAGTTTCATTCAAGATTAAAAGGTGCATTTTAAAATTTTTTCCCTGAAAACTTAAAATAATTACTCAGACACACACACATATATATATATAGTATTTCTCATAGAGTTTATATGTATAGTAAAGTTACGCTGGTGTGAAAAACTTGACCAAAAAGTGCTTTTGCCATTAAACTCTACGAGAAATACTCTGAAAAACAGGAAACAGAAGCATCCATGCCCAAACCAGGATTCGAACCTGGGACTTACTGCTTCGAAGTTAAGGACGCTAATCTCTCCGCCATCGGTCGGCGTTTTTATAAATATATGTTCTTGGAAAAAATAGTAAAGTTTATGAAGTACTTATGTTCAGAGAGAGAAACTGTTCAAATATATAAAGACTAATAAATTTCTTGAAATAAATTTATAAACAATTAAGATAACAAATTTTTTGAAAATTTATAATTTTGTATTTATTAAATTTTTTTAAAGTTTTACATTTTGTCTCGTATTTTTTTAAAATCTTCAGTTCTCAAATTAGAACCAATAAAATAAATCTTGGAATACGGCTGATGATTTCTAAGAAACTATAAATTTTAGAAACCCAAATGTGTAAAAATATAATTCGTATGAAAATTCCTTTTCAACATACGAGGAATGTAATCTTAGTAATTTATATATTAATCAGAAATGTGTTTATATATATACAAATGAAATGTTTGGCTTAATATTCTCATATTTTTAAGAAATAAATAATAAGCCATGAACATTTCCTATATTTTGCATGTATATGTTATACATACTAAATAGTAATTTGTGCAATATTTCGGTAGCAAATAATTTTTAATCATAAGAAAAACAAATATTTCAGTAATATTCAATAGTAAAAGTGAATTAAAAACAGTTTTAAAATTGTAGTGACCACGCACATATATTTACACCAACATTTGCAGGTTAGAAATTAAACTCTTAGTCAAATAGGTTAAAAAATAAGTATCACACACACATTTATTATTACAGTGTACATAATTTATTTATAGAATATTATACGCTTAAAATATATGTCTAAATATTATACTATATTTATACATTTGAATAAAAACCATGGCCATTAATTAATCAAATATTCTATTATGGGAAATAATACATGTTATTTTTCATGAATGGATATTCACAAATTTGTATGCGCAATTATTATCAATATATTAATTTTAACATAAGACTTTTGTTGAACTTCTTTAACTGCACCTAACTGCAATGCGTTCATATGTGTTATTTGATATAATCTAAACAAAGTATTTTTTGAACATATTCAAGCCTCCTACAAGACAGTGAGAGACAATATTTTGGTTTAAACATTCATATTTCCTTCTTCGAAAATCGCATAAATTTCAAACAAATTTTAGGTCTGGTAAATTAATTTAAATTCGTTTAAAAATTTATTTCCTATTCTCTTAAAGATAAATTATACTGTAGTACATCCAGCTAATCTCCTCAAACCATGAAATGTAAAATATGATGTCGTAAAATTTTCTGATTTGTATTTTAAGTTCTTCCACACACATGAATCACAAATTTCCAAATACCTTCAAAAGTTTTATAGATATGTGGTAGCTGAATATTTTGCATAGATATAGTTTCAACAAATAGATTTTTTGGCATATATTTCTATGGACAACAGAAAAAATATAACTCATTAATTTTTGCTTTTCTGATTCAATCCAGTGATATTTACTATTTATAGTATCTTTCTTTACTCGCTTTGTTTCACGAACTCTTTTATTTGTAGTTTTACATAGCTTTGACTTTGGCGAACAATTCTGTGTAATATGTATTTACTTTTGTATGTAATTTAGAAAATAGGAATCATTACTCTATGCTTTTTATGATTCTTTCGAGAAAAAACTGGGGTTTACTAGCTATGAAATTTTCTTTGTCCTGATTGGGCTGCATAGAGTTTTGTTTGCATTTGTATAAATCATAGCAAAGTTTAAGTTTTACTTTAATAGAATATCAGAAATTTATAAAAAACTATTCTGAAACATTTTCTTAATAAATAAAACTTGGAATGAAATTAACAATTTCGAAATTAATAACTGATAATATTTTTGTCATTTAAATAACTTAATATAATGTTCACAAGCTATTCATAAAAGTGCGCAAAGATGTTTTCCTAATTAATTTTGTTATTTTTTAGTCATTAATTCAAAAATTTGAGCTGTTTGGCAACAAACTTCGAAGCTATGAAGCTAATTTTCTCACTCTGCAAGATAGAGGAAATGAGTTGATACAAGGAGGACATTCAGAGTTTGAAAGTGCCCATGAACTTCTGCAAGAACTGGAAACAGCATGGATTAAATGCAAAGAATCTGCAGATAATAGACAAAGAGTAGGTTGGATTTTTTAAATACTTATATATATATATATATATATATATATATATATATATATATATATATATATATATATATATATATATATATATATATATATATATATATATATATATATATATATATATATATATATATATATATATATATATATATATATATATATATATATATATATATATATATATGTATATATATATATATATATATATATATATATATATATATATATATATATATATATATATATATATATATATATATATATATATATATATATATATATATATATATATATATATGTATATATATATATATATATATATATATATATATATATATATATATATATATATATATATATATATATATATATATATGTATATATATATATATATATATATGTATATATATATATATATATGTATATATATATATATATATATATATATATATATATATATATATATAAATGTATATATATATATATATATGTATATATATATATATGTATATATATATATATATATATATATATATATATATATATATATATATATATATATATATATATATATATATATATATATATATATATATATATATATATATATATATATATATATATATATATAATGTTAACATTATTATGTATATATATAAAAATCTAAACATTATATATGTAATTATAAGCGTATTATGCAGAATTTAGTACCTTATTTATCACTGTAAAGATAATTAAATTTTATTAGTAACTAGATAAAAAATACAATTTTAAAAATGAAATCAAAAACGGATTTATGTGAATTGTTACTACCAATTTCATAAATCACACATTGAACTTTTTTTACATGTTATTACTATAAATTATTTTAATTTATTTGCATTTTCATATTACAGAGAGGATATAACATTTTCTTTGCGTATTAAAATGTAAATTTAGTTTAAAAAAATCAATCCTTTTCTCAACATGCTGAAGAATAAATAATATAATTATGAAGTTTACAAAATTTAGTAATTTCTAAGTTTTTATATATTTTAAGAATTATAAATTGATTATAATTGTAAATATATATGAATAGAAATTTTAACTGCTTCACTATAAAACTAAACTTCTTATTATTAATTAATATGAATAAAAACATGGATCACATTCAGCTAATTAAAACTTATAAGACGCTACTAAATATAGTTACAAATATTTGTTTTAAATATTTTTTTAATCCTACGCCCGACCTTGGTTTTTCGATAGTTTTAAACACGTATCTAATGAAAAGCGAATATAAGAATGCTGTTTTCAGAAGTAATTTTTACATAAATTTATAACGACACAGTATAGTTCATATGATCAAGAATAAATGATTATTTTATGTATTGCATTTAGAGAAGTAAAATATTTTAAAAATACCAAATTTTTTCAAACTGTTTCTTAAATAATTTTTAGCATTTAATATGGTTTTAAAGTTGGTTTAAAAAGAATATGAGAAATAATAAACCTTTATTTAAAATAAAATTTAACTAATATATGCTATATATGAAAATGAATTGGTATTTCCATTAGATTATGTTAGTCATATCTGTAAATTAAATTTTTCGGAATTGTAATTGGTTAAGATTCATATAAAGACTCAAAATTAAATAAAGAATTATGGGTAAGTCTTACAAGGTTGACCACTACATAAAATTCAACCAAAATATTTATTTATGAAGCGTTTATTTAACATTTTATAAATAAATACTTTATAAAGATATTTATAAGTATAATGTTAAATTTTACAAATAAATAGTTGTAGAAAATACTTACTGATAAAATTTATGAGTTTATCATTTTGATTTATAATAAACGCGCGTTTTAATATTTTAACTAACATATTCGTATAACAGTTTGGTTAAAAATGTGTAGCATTATTGAACAACATAATAAAGCTTTTCAACTAAATTTGTATGAAATGTGGGATTATATAATTTCTAAGCGTTTTAGAAGTATCTGAAGATTACTTATTTGATTGTTAGTCATCGCTCCCCAAGATAATAACTTAGTTTATCAAGTCAAATACTAAGTAAAAAAATGTTCCTTTTTCTACGATTTCCTAAGAATGTGCTTACACTGTCTCAGCAACAGAGTGTATAAGGCTTAAGGTTACAAGAAGGATTCTTTAAAGCTACGTAAGAGGAATTCTGTATCAATGTATTATGAAGTATTTTAAATGATATAGTGTATTTCATTGAAACTATTCTTAAGATTTCTAAAAGAATTTAGCAGTTTATTAAATATGTGTTCGAAAGGTTCAAATTGAGATATGAATAGAAAGTAGGAATCTGAATCTAGTGTTTTTTCAGTATCCATTCTTTTGGAATTTTGTCAAATAGAATTCTATCTCCACATATTAGTATCTGCTATGTTTTAAAAATAAAACAAATTAACATACAACTTATCCTGTGTTCATATCTTATTCATGGGTGCAATTTTTTAAACATTTTAGAGAGTAATGTTAGTCCATACATTTTACGAGAGTATTCAATTCATAACATATATTTTTCTCTTATTAATTGAATTATTTTTTTCTCAGATTTAAAATTCGAGCAAAGCTAGTTAATACATTTTACCAGTGAGCATTTTAAACAAAACTAACACGCATTTTTGTTTTATTCATTGGTTCTATTTCCTTAGATTTTAGAGCTGGAAAAGCTAGTCCACTCATTTTATAACAGTTGAATCCATGATTTATTATATATTCTTTTCATGTTCATCAAAGTTATTTCCCCAGATTTTGAAGTGACAAATGCTAATCTACACATTTTAAATGAGCATTCAATCGATTTATTTTTCTTAAATTATTAACTTTGCTATTTTTTTTATAATTTAGAACAAGAAAAGCGAGTCCACACAATTTACAAGAATGTTAAATCCATAATTTATCATATTTTCTTGAATTATTCTTTGGGGTTATTTTTCTTAGATTTTAAAACAGAAAAAGCTAGTTCATACATTGTAAAAGAGTTTACATTTCATGGCTTACATTTTATTTAATATTTATTTTACTATTTTTCTTAGATTTTAGAGCGAGAAAAGCTAGTCCACACATTTTACAAGAGTGTTGATGAAACTGAAAGCTGGATTACAGAAAAGGATGTGATTCTTTCTTCCCAAGATTATGGTCACGACTTAGAAAGTATAAAGACATTGTTGAGACACCATGAAACTTTAGAAGCAAGTAGCACATTTTAAGTTTTATTTGTTTAAACTATTTAAACTAAAATCTTCGTTAAGCAATTTTAGGCTTAAGTAATTCACTAATTAAGAAAATTAAATCTCAAATGAATTATTTTTTTATTCACTATTTAAACTATATCCTGATTCATATAAAACACATAAAATGTTTCTTACTTCATTATTATTAGAATTTTGCTATGTATTTAGTTACGTTCATTAATTGGATGTGTAGTTGCATGTTGGTCATATGGTCAAGATATCATCATATCAGAATCTCCACCCCTCGTCTTCTCATGCAACTTTTGCGCACCCACTGCATACACTTGCAATGGATCCCCTCTCACACAGATCGATATCCGTGAAAATGAGAGAGTTGAAGCACTGCTAGTTCTTCCCTTAATTGTTACTGCCTTCACCAGTACTGAGTGGCATTCTATTGGAAAAAAGGTATCCTGGTATCCTGGAGCATTTCACTTGCTCATGATTATTACTCTGGTGGTGGTCCTGGTATGATTCCATTGCTTTCAAGGGTTCTAGAGCTGACCAGACTACATACTCTAGGTTTGCTAATGACCATAAATTTGATGGCAAACGTAAGCTCTACCCCAACTGTGGTAAAACACCATCTTGTGTTTGGGATTTACTAAGGAGGATTTCCTTGTGAATCCCCAGCTGTTTCTTGAATTTGTGAGGATTGAGGGTTCGTGGATCTAGTGTAGCAATGCTATTTCCGATGGGATCAGAAACAACAACGTCAATTAATTAGGAAGTTTTGATTCTTAAAACAATTTATAAATCCAAATTTATTGAAATATAAAATAGTAGAAATTTTGTTAAAATTATTATGATAAAGGAATTTTTTATCTTTATATTACATAGCTTCTATATCAGGATTTCATTTAGATACTATTTAACTACGAATTTTCAAAATATTTCATTTGTCTTTTGGAATACCTCTTTTGAAGCGCATGCAATATTTATGAAGTAAGCATTAATATACCTATTTTATTCATCAAAAAACATGCTAAACTATCAAAACTTTAATAAAGAAGAGAATAACATTGTAATAACATACCTGAATTCCTTCCACGCAGAGTTTGGGGATTCTTTCGCATAATGACAGGTATACTGCACAACTTAAAAAGATATTAATCTTCTTTCAATTGTGATACATTAAATAACAATAAATAATAAAATTAGATTTTTATTGTAGTACGATTTTAAAAAATTGAAATACTCGATTTCAAAATTCTAATAATGCAGTGGGTGATCGGTTAACGAACAGTTCGGACTGCGAACAAACCTGACATGAACACTTTCACGAAAGATTTTGTGTTCAGACAACGAACACATATTCGGATAACGAACTAAAGCAAATTCTAACGAACCTTTCTCGACTCTTGAAGCATGATGTTCAGGGTTGCCAAACCCAATAAAACAAAATTCCTTTTTCGTCTCTTTTGAATTATGCTGTTTGCCTAAAAAACTAAAAAATTCCATATTAAAAAAACATATTTTTCCAATTGAATATTTATAGCTAAAGTAGACTATGAGTGTCGGTTTTGATTTAATTCGAAACCGAAATCAGACAAATGCCAATATCTGCCCTTAAAGATCTTTTGAAGAAGGAAAAGGGTGTCAGAGTTTTGGTCTTAGAATGGCACGACATTGGACATGTTCTTTAATGCCCCATAAGCAAAAAATGAAAAGGACTAATTAATATGCAAGACTATATGAAGGTATTATTTTTTTAATAAATTAATTTAGAAATCACACGCCCTTTTTTAATTTAATTTTAGGGTCTTCAGAAGGAATTAATTGATTTCACAAAAGCAACTATGGTAAATCGATGATCGGTTAACGAACAATTCGGATAGCGAATGCTAAATGCTGCAATTCCGTAGTAGAAGCAATACGGAATGTAATGTACTGCGAATTCATGAAAAATTAACCAAATTTTCATTGCTTTATTTTCCATAATTAAATCATATTATTATCTAAAATATTGATCATAGACAATGGCAAAAGTCCAGTTAAACTAATACATAAGTAATTTTAAAGCTTTCATTTTACAAAAAATTTAATGTATTTTCAGGTGTCCTTCATAGTTAAAAATTGCGATTTTATTATAATTTTCACATTTTCCTATTTTTATTTCAATAGAGTGATTTGAAAGCTATTGGAGAACAAGTGCAAGCGCTTCAAAATGAAGCAAATGTCTTAAAAGAGCAATTTCCTGATTGTGCAGATGATATTGAAGATAAAAATGAAGGTGTTCAGATTTCATGGATTAAGTGCAAAGAGAAAGCTGCAAATAGAAAAGACAAACTGTCCCAAGCTGAGCAACTACAATCTTATTTTGATGAAGCAAGAGATTTTCAGTGAGATTCAAAGATTTTTATAATTATTTAAAAAATACTTTTGACAGATTCTAGCTTTTAAAATACCTTGTAAATAATAGTGATAATGTTTTCAATGAAAGAGTACATTTTTATGAGAAAACTCAAAGAAAATGAAATTAAAACTTATGGTTTATTTAATTTTAGTATTGTATATGTGTTGAACAATTAAAAAATAAGCAAGCAAACTTTTAATATTTCAGAGCAGTTTCTCAACCTTTTAGTATTCACGGCCCAATTTGCAATCATAATTTTCATCGCCCCCCTCTCCACCGCATACAATAAAAAGTACACAATGATAATGTATTTTGAGTATTTTGGCGCTAAGGCTACACTACAACCTTAATTTTAAACTTTGCAAAAAACCAAGAATACGGAAATTGATTGACATTTTGCAACACCGATCCTCAGCATTGAAAAAACAGGAATCCTATGCCTTTTTATTGCTCTTGCGTCCCGCCATGTCGGGCATTCTCACGGTTTCGCGAGAAGTTTCGATTTTTCTGGAATTTGTCTGGTCAACTTATAAGTTAAATTAAGAGCGTGCGCAGATGTGAATAAATGTTTTCTCATAGGGAGGAAAAAGTCATATGTGGCCAATATCAATTATATTTTTGCTGACGGCAAACTGATATCAAGTTACAAGTGGGTGAGGGATCCATTTCAAAATACTCCCGAAGGACTCTCAATTGAAGACGAAGAAACATGCATAGACTTCACGGTAAGCAGCGAAACCAAAAGACAATTGAGTATTAAATCACTCTTTGAATTTTGAGCAGGAGTGGATGATGAGTTTTCTGCAGTAAAAACAAGGGCATTTCGCATTCTACTACCGATTTTCAACATCCTACCTTTGTGAAACTGGATTTTCTGCGGTGGCTTCTTTGAAGACAAAATATAGATCTCAGCTAAATATAGAAAAAGAACTGAGAGCGTCTCTTTCAATTATTAAACCCTCCTTCGAAAAACTTTGCCCTGAAAGACAGGCCCAAGGAAGTCACTAATAATTATTAAATTTGTTTTTAATTTAGTAAGTTGTTTTATAATTTAATAAGTTAATTATTAAATATGTCGAAATGTATTTTGTTTTGTATGTGTGTGTGTGTTCTTTCCTTTCAGTTACTTAATCAATTTTTTTTAAATAACATTTTCTCTTGGATATACTCGCGCCCCCTACCCCTATTAGTATGCTCACGCCCCCTAGGGGGCGTGCCCCACAGGTTGAGAATCACTGTTTTAGAGGCAACATCAAGTACATTTGTATATTATTGTCAAGAGAAAAATTACTTTTTTGGGAATTATAAATTTTATATTGATGTAACATTAAAAACCAGATTGATATTAAGAATAGAAAATAATATAAAATGAGATATAAAAAAATGATATTAAATTGAGAATGTAATTTTTGAATTCTTCCGAATTGATAATACAGATTTTATAAATTTAGGTATATTTCCTGTGTAATTTATTTTTTATTTTAAACTTAATAATTTTATTATAATGAAGCTCTGTAATTTTTTAGTAACGAGACATTTATTCGAAGCTGCTAATTTATGTTATTTTTAGTATATATATGTGTGTGTGATTTAACCCACTTACACTTAAGATTTTTTAAATCTTTGATGTAATTTTCAATTATTCATTTTGTGAGTCACTTATAAAATAAAGAATATTGATATTTTTATTTATATTTTAATTTCAATTTTTTAGATTTTAATTCGAATTTCCCATGATCTTTGTAACAATATGTCAAAAGAAAAACAAACGTGATAATGAAGAAAAATTACGTATTTGATTCGTAACAGCAGATATGTCTCATAAATTTCATAATTATAATTTGTGATCATTTTCCGATTTTCAGTGCTTGGATATATGAAATGAAAGCCCTGTTAACCAGCAGCGAACTTCCTCAAGATGTGTCAGCTACAGAAGCTCTTCTGGCCCAGCATGAAGGTTATAAATCAGAAATCGATGCCCAGATGCGATCTTTTTACCTGTTTGAAGCTCGTGGCAAGGAAATAATTGAGAGCGGCCACTTTTTGTCTCAAGATGTGGAAACTAAAGTCGACGCTTTGAGCGCGTCCTTTAAAGAGTTGCTCGAAACATGGGAAAATAGAAGAGTTATTTATGAGCAGAATCTTGATCTCCAAGTAAGTGTGTTGTTGACTTTTGAATGTTGATAAGAGCTACACACTTTTGCGCCGCTTTAACTTTGCACTGAAATCTGGGCTTAAAATCCTGAGATCGGTTTAAAATAAAATGCAAATATCTAATTTTCTGGTGTATTTTTCAATTTTTTTTAACTCTCAGTAATTATTTTTTATAATAAAACTGTTATTTTGGTTATGAAACAGAATATTCAAAGAAATAATTACAAAACGATTAAGTAATAATTGCATATAATGTTCTAGAATTTATATATTTAAAAATGAAATAAATTTATAAAATAATTTTCACATATTTCTTTTATTTATGTTTTTTATGCAAATAAAGGAAGTGTATCAGTTTAAGAAAACATTTTTAGCTGTATAATAAAATAATCAAAGGAAACAATATATAAGAAAAATAATTAAATATATCATAAATAAATAATAACAAATATCATATTATTTTATGACATGTTTAAAAAAATTATTTTTATTCATATTTTTGCATACAAATACGACAAATAAATAAGTTAAATGTGTCAATAAAGAAAATACCTTTAAGTTATATAATAAGGTATTTAACGAATGAGAAAATAATTAATTAAAAAATGGAGTAATTTGTTTTGTGTGGCATATATTCCAGTTTTAAATCAAAATAAATTAAAAAAATTTTTATGTATTTTAACTTCTTCATTAATTTGTCTAAATACAAATTCATGTGAAAAGTGTCAATATAAGAAAAATATTTTAGTCGTATAGTAAAATAGTCAAAGAAAAATTAAGATAATAGTTTTAAAAAATAATAAAATAGCATATATTTTGTGTCCTATATTTTAATTTTAATTCAAAATAAAATTACACACAAATTTCATTCTAGCAAATAAAAGCTATTAATAATATTTGAAGTAAAAATTTTGCTTGATAAATACTCTTGTCCAAATTGTATCTATTATACATATTCTCACGTTATCTTTTATTTTCGACTGGTTTTACTAAGAATGAATAAAAACTAAATATGTTAATTAATTATTCATTACGTACATACATATATTTTTATTGTAATTGACTTCCCGAATGCATTTTAATTTTGAATATTACAGGATAGTTTTATTGAATAAAAAAAGTGATTTCACAAATAATGTGACACGCATTTTAACAGACCTCCTTGTGAAATATTTACAGTTTTTTAACGTTGGGTTTGCATAAAATATAACTATTTTTAGTATTTTTATACACTTTTCTATGCATATCATAGTTTTAATCTGAAACAAGAGCAATATTTTTGGAAAATTTTCTTGTGGGAAAGGTATATAAAATGTTTCAGTTTTGTTTACAGGAAACTTGATAAAGTTTTTTAGAAGATAATTATTCCCTTTTTCTAGAATAAATAATAATAATACAAACTTCTTGAGCTTTTTCTCAAGCTTGTGTGTATGAAGGAATTTTTAAAGACAGTAATTTTTATAGAATAAAAATGTATTTTAATTTTATATAAATTACCAATTTAAAAAAAGAAAACGAATACATGTTTCGAAATTTGTATTCTTAAAATATGTAAAAAAGGAATTAGAAAATTATATATTACTTTTTTTTTAGTTATTTAAAAAGAAACTCATAGAATTGGAAACCTGGCTCAGTGCACAAGAACACAATCTAAATGAAGAAAACGGACGATCCGTCGAAGAAGTAGATTATCTTATTCAAAAGCATGAGCAATTTCAAAAAAGACTGGAACTTTATGAAACTAAATTCCAGGAACTTGTGGAAACAACAAAAGTAAGCTAATTTGAATGGAAAGTATGGATTTTGTATGAAAAATGTAATACATTAACCTGCCATGCAAAGTTTTGCTTTGTGATATTTTTCATTTTATCTTAATTTCTATTTCAGCTTGAGAAAAACGAATCAGAAAGAAAAGAAGAGGAAGAAAAAATCAAGGCTGAACAGGAAAAGTTATTGGAGCAACAACGGTTAGAAGAACTAAGACGTAAAGAGGAAGAGAGACTTTTAGAAGTACGATTTATAATTCATTAGTTATTAAATCCATTCAGAAAATAAACTTATTCTTAATTAAACGAAACTTTTTTAGGAAAGAAGAAAAGAACGAGTACCTACTGAATTAAGAGAGCAAGATTATGATGATGACTACCTTCGCTTCGATTCATTACCATCAGAAGAACCATCAAGATTTACAAGAATGGGAAGCAGAAGATCTTACCGGGAGCAACCTACTTCTGAAAGACCGTCAACACCTGTTATAATAAAAGACAAACTTCTTCCGGGAAAACAACCACTTCCCTCATATCGTCTTCCACCAAAATTACCTCCTACAACTGCAGAAGGATATCTTGCACGCAAACAAGAATTCGAAAGTGGAGGAAAACGAGCAACGGCAAGGCAGTGGAAAAATTATTATACTGTTCTTTGTGGTCAGTTACTCTGTTTCTTTAAAGACAAAAAAGGCTTCTTGGAAAGTAAAGCAGCAAAGCCCCCAATAAATATTCTTAATGCCAATTGCTATGTACCACACGATTACCAAAAGAAGAAGTTTGTCTTCAGGCTTGAAGTACCTGATCGTTCTGCTTTGCTATTTGAAGCTCCAAATGACATTAAAAGACAAGAATGGATGCAAAAAATAAACTACACAGCTGCTTTACCTCCTAACAGGCAACTTGCGACAGCTTCTGATCAACCGCAGTTTCGTGCTACGTCCTTAAATAGTCCTCAAGATACTGTCTACGAAGAACCGCTGTACCAAAAAGTCAATAAGAATGGAAGTTTCGATACAGAGAGCGAGTACCGTTTAAGAGCTTTGTCTGAAGAAAGTCAAGGTGGGCAAATGTCAGATGAAAGTCCATTTAAAGTATCGGATGACGAAGGCTGGTATAAAGAAACTGTTGGAAGTCCTCCAAAAACAGAACCAAATGAAGACGAACATTTCAGATTGCAATCTGAAGAAGCTTTAGACAAAAAAGAACCTGTTGATACCTCTAAGCGACATTCGAGTGCGTTTGAAGTGAAAAGTATTGCTGATTCTTACTATGTAGATCCATTTGAAGAAGCTCGACGTTCATTTTCTGCAACTTCTTACGATGATCCATCATCTGCGAGATCATCTCTTTCCACACTTTCTAATACATCAAGTTATGTAACAGGTAAAATATTTTTTCTATCGGAATATATACCAATTTTTATTAAAATATCATAAAAAAATCTATGCTAAAAATCCTCTGCGATTTCTAACATTACATGAGTTAACTACCAATATCATGAGGTTAGTATCACGTGTTTTTGAATTTTTTGTGTCAACCTAGTTTTTTTTATAAAATAATTATATCATAGTATTAAGGATCAGAATTAAATGTGAAATTTTATTATTAAATCTTAAAGGGTTTTTCTTTGTCCTCTACACAGGAAATTAAAATATAAAGTCCTAAAGTACTGAAAGATGTAATATAAAAACCATTTATAAGTAGTTTTAAAATTTTTATCAATTAAACATTATTTGCAATATTTTTCCCACTTAATACTTAATATCGCTTTTTTTAAAGAAGACATAATTTTTTTGAAACTATCATTTTGTAGTAAAACATGAATTTTATATTGGCTAAGGATTTTTTTACTAAATGCTTGATTAATCTGAACGTATTCCCCATTAATTCCAATGGTTTCCAATAGCCATAAATTTTTTATCCTATCACAATCTAACCCTTCATTCTCTACAATTAAATGATTGACAGACACCCCTTGGCTATTAGAATCTCCTTCCCTACCTTGAATTAAGTGTCCAAATATACTCTCTTGAGCAATTAATCTCTTAGTGAGTCTTACAATATTATCGCCTAATATTTCTGAGATATAATCTGAACCGATTAAAATGTGAATTTTTTCAGTAATACTAATATCAGCTAATTCAATACCCTTTTCAAAAGCAAGGTTCCTCACGAATTTTGACGGAATTCTTATTTTTGCCAAAGTAATCGAATCAATCACTATTGTTTGTATTTTTACACATTGGTTAGGATATTTAATATTATGTAAAGTTAATTCTACCAAATTATACATTCGCTTTTCAGCAGTTTTAGATCCAAATGTATGAATTATTAAAGGTTCCTTCTTAATAACCTTCAAATTTAACGCGTCGGCTACTTCTTTTAAAATAAATGATTTATTTGCTCCACCGTCTACCATGCAGCGTAACTGCAAGCTGCTTTCTTTCGATTTCACTAAAGCCGAAAAAGTCTGTAGCAAAACAGAGTTATGCGAAGTTCTGTTTACATTAAGTTCCCTGGCGGAAAATGAAACCATTGACGAGACCGCTTCTTGTTTCGAATCGCCTTCCCGCACTGAAACCGAAACATCCTCAGCAAAACATTCACCCCTCTCTCCGCATAGCAGAGAGTTGTGACCTTGAGAACCGCACATTTTACATTTTAGATAATTACGGTCGCAAAATTTTCTTATATGATTTTGAAAACAAATAAAACAAAGACCCTTTGACATTAAGGCTTTCCTTTTATCATTAACACTTAGTGAGCAATCATGGTTCATGTGATTTTGTGTACAAAAAATACATTTTTGGTTATTTTCTATTCTATAAAAGTTGCGCTTACACGTAGCGCTCGGTTCGTATTTCCGCGGTCCGCAGGGATATTTATTACCCACTTGAGTACTCAAGACCGCCCCGCTGTTAAATTTATTGCTCGCGTCGCTTCTCTTTGAGTTCAAGAAATGAGGCTTATTTGGGTAACTTTGATCTGTTACTTTGTTTCGAAAGGGATATTCCTTAGGGTTAAAATTTCTCGGATTAGCTAATATTAATGACGCTTCTCTACATTCAACTTCTTTTCTTATAAATTCTACTAATTTTACGATATCAAACAATTCATCTGTTTTACGCTGACGATTATAATTTAAATTTAATTCTTCGGGCAATTTTTGCAGAATTACAGGACACAATAAATTACTGAATGTGTCAGCGGCTATTCCCAAGGATTGCAAGGACCTTATTTGTACTTCAATGGCGTCATACATTTTTCGTAAGCCAATAATATTAGAGCAAGACTTGACTGGTTCTATTACTAAAAGTTTGTGCATATGTGCTGACATAATTATATCTGTTCGACCGAATCTATCCTTTATTAATTGTATTGACGCATCGTAATTTTGGTCTGTGAGGGAAAATCCTTTAACTGCACTTAGCGCAACTCCTCCAAGATAAGATTTTAAATATGTAAATTTTTCAGTTTTTGTGAGAGAAGGATTATTGTGTATCGCGACTTCATAGGAATTCCAAAAATCTAAAAATTGACTACAATCTCCATAAAATGTTTGTATGTTCAATTTTGGAAGTTTTACATTTTTTGTTTCAGTTCTAAAGGGATAATTATACATTTGCGCGAATTGCATCGAATCATTATTATCACCTGTAATTTGATCGCTTGTTCTGCTTGCATTTATTTCGCTTGGCGGTTTATAGCGTATAGTTTCTAACTGCCTTTCGATTTTCGATTTCGCTGCTATACCTTTATCCTTATATTCTTCGCTCGTAATAATCTCATTCGAAAAATCTTTCATTTCAATTTTTAATTGTATTTCCTCATCGGCCCTAGTTAAATCATTCAATTTTCCTACGAGTTGAGATTTTAAACTGCAAAGCTCCTCAAGTTTTGTTTCATTAGAATATTCATTTGAAATTTCCTTAACCAATGTAGTTTCGATTTTATTTAAATGCTTCGTAAGTGAAGCTCTTAAAATTTTACGTTTTTCTTTTAACCGTTCTAAATCCATTATCTTAAAATATTAAATTCTAATAAGGGAAAAATGGGCCTACCTCAAATCTCAGCTCTCTAGTGCCGTGAACGCTCCTTCAAAATAATTCAAACCATCACGTCCGAGGTCACCAAGATGTTGCGTTACGAATTTGTTGCGTGTGTATTTCCTTTCATTAATAAGTCTTATTGCCTTTAATATTTTATTTTTAACAATAACAATTAACAAATAACAATTTTCATGATTATATTCCATAAAAATGAGTTCCACACCGTGATACACTGGTGCCAATACGGTCTTCATTCGACCGCATCCAAATAGCAACTGGCTAGATTCCCCATCGGATAGGGAAGATGCGCTTCTCATTCCCCTTTAGGGATTTAGCGCTATTAAAAGTGAATTTATTCATTAATATATATGGAAATTAGACTTCATTCCCCACAACATATAATGTTTATGATATATAATGTTAATATCAATGACTTTAAATTACTGACACACACACACACACATGCTATTTATTTCATCTCAATATATTCTTGAATCAAAAAACTAAAATATACAATTAATTTTTTTTAATTATGCGTTTTAATAACGAAACTTCATTTTCCAAAACTTTTTACCAGTTTTATAAAAGAAAAATATCTGATAATTGCTAATTATCAGATATCAGTCTTTTCATAATATTTTCCAAGAAATTATCATAAATAAATAAAGTTTCTTATACCTTAATGAATTAACAAGATTAATTAAAAAAATTTTATCTATAATTGTAAACTTCTCAAGAATATAATGCCTGTTAAAAAAAGTTACATTTAATACTTATTAAAGTTACATACAATAAGGAAAATTTCAGAAAAGCTGCATCTTAAAATTGTTTAGTCAAAAGTTTGTGCAATTTATTTTAGTAAAAAAATTATATTAAATTCAATTCTTCCATGTAAAAAATAATATTTTTCAAAATATAATATGTAAATCTATTTAAAATTTTTTTTAAAAATGATATTTTGAAAAATTTGTTAAAGTATGAAAAAAACACAAAACACTAGTTTTGAATTCGGTAATTGTTTATGTGTAATAATTTTCAGTTTTCAATTTCTCTGCGATTTTTTAGTTACATTAAAAGAGTTTCCCCTTTCTGTGATAATGAAAAAATATTTAAAATATTCTGTAAAATTAGCATAAAATTTCAAAAAACTTAATAATTTGAATAAATATTTAATACATTAAAAATAATTTATGTTTTTAAAATCTCCGAAATTGCAAAAGAAAATAATCAGATAGAAACACCCAAAATCCTTACTGATTTACATAAAAAGGGACTACAAGTTGTTGAAGGACTACAAGAAGTTGTTTTTCCAAATAAAAAGAAATTGAAGGAAAGATATAAATCAGCCAAACAACACGAGGCCTTTTAAATTAAGTTTCTTAGATTTTGTATAAAAAATTTGCATTTTACTCTCTATTTTCTGTTTTTCATAAGAAGTTGGTTTGTATTCATTAAAAAAATATTTAATTTGATACAAAAAGTGAAATATGTTATTTTTTCATTATTAGATGACTTGAATGGTGCTCGATATTTTTATATGATTAAATTAAAAAATAAAGATATATATATTTTGTATAATAATATGGTGGTTATACCTAGAAATGATACAAAGAAGGACTTATAAGAAATGATTGCGCCCCTTTACGAAAAATACAAAAGAAGAAGTGTATGTGTTACAAATTTTTATTTATATGAGCTTATAAAATTGTGTCCGCAAAACTCATATACTTTCTATATATTGTGGAAACACACATTCATTTGATACGGTACAAAGATGTTTATAATAGAGTTCATAAATAATAAAAATGTTCATAAATTGTTGTTTCATAATGTTGTAGTTTGATGAATAGTATATTTTATCATTATTTGCTCATTTGTCACTTTATGCTGTTAAAATCACTGTTACTTTATATCATTTCATGGCAATAATTCAATGTTTCTTCCAAGTTTTTGACATAAAATATAATTACAACAAATTTTTTCGCTCTGTAATATTTTTCCATTACGCTATGATATCTGATTTATTTATTATTTAGATTGTAAGGATAAAATTATCATTTTTATAAACATTTGCTTGTTTATCCAAATTTGCTCTACACATTCGTCTTTTCCAGCTGTTGCAGATTCTCAATCAAGCTTATCTACTTTACAAGATGATCAAGTAGCTGAAGCTCCTTCCTCTGACGATGACCACTACTATTTGAATCCTCACCCAACACCCCGAGGTAGTAGTAAATTATCCTGTGCATTAAAACTGTTATTATAAGTTGCATATTTAATAAGCAAAAACAATCAATCATGTTGATAAAGTTATTTATAATATGTGGAAAGAAATAAAATTTTATGACCGTGTCTTGTATTTATAACTTGCAACTGATATTATTCAGTAGATAGCGTTCCATTAAAATTCACAGAAAATTTGGACTGATGTCCCCTCCCCCAATTTGATTTTCTTTTAGCTTGTTGCACAAGAAAGACTTTGAACAAAAAGAAATTCTTAAATGTGTGTTTTTCGTACCATAACACACTACACTATTTTTAAAAGCATATTAATTACTTATCATATACGTTTAACAAATCTTATTGATGAAAAAGGACACACAATGACACAGCAAACGTAAAAATTACTTTTTCCATTTCTCAACAAAAAACAAAACGAATGTGACTTTAAATTACTGATATTTTTCAAATAGCTTATAATCTAGTTCGAATGTTATTTTTCACAGTTTTTTTTATTTGACATAACTATTGTATAGTGAAGAAAAACTTGCTTTCTTATTTTACAAAGATTTTAATCAAATAAATATTGTGTTTATTATTTATCTATTTTTAATGAATATCATAGTTTACAAAAATAATATACATATCAGCTGTTGTATATGTGAGTCAAATAAATATTGTACCAATCAACTCTAGTAAACAAATTGTTAATTTATTGTATTTTGATTTATAGCATGATTGAATTAACAATTAACAATATTTTTCATCATAAAAAGCGCCTACTTTAATTAAATGGAATTGTAAATACAAGAAAGTTTTCAGAAATATTGAAATGCATCCAGGACATGAGCAAGTTCAAGACTATTTTTATATATATTTTAAAAGAAGAAAAATTAATTTTTATATATATTTTATTGAAATTAATTATTAAAGTTCCCAGCAAAAATACAGTATTCAAATTTCTAAAATTAAACACTAAATAACTTATGCACAACTAAAATCTAAATACTCTACTAGATAATTTAATCGAAAAATATGATATATGTAAATATGAAATTATGGAATTATATTTTTCCTACATCAACGAAAAATCTGCATAAGGAAACATTTGACAATATTTATATGAATTCTAATTAGATAATTATAATTCGTATTTAGCTAGCCTATAATTACAATTGTTTTTGCTCAGATGTTTTACTTTTGCACCAAATACCAGAATAAAAATTTGTTGTAGAAGCAATAGTGAGAAATATGTTTGCACCTATTATAATTTTTCCTTCTGATTCTTTAAATTCTGAGATTTCTCATGAGGCCTGTAGCTTACAGTTTGATTATCCCGATCATTAAATGAAATTTTAATCATCGTCCCATTTCTTCTAGGATATTTAACAGGCTCATAAAGAATTTTTAGTAAACATTTTCTGAAAAACATTAATCGCTTGTTTCTCAAAAGAATACCCACAAATCGTCAAGGATTTCAATCAATCCATATATCGAAAAAAGACTATCATCGATATCTAAGACCATCTTTTGAGCATATGTTACAAAGTTCAATCCTGATACAGTTTACGATGTAATCAGCAGCTCGCATATGCAAAAAATGACAGACCATCTATATCACACACACACACACACACACATATATATATATATATATATATATATATATATATATATAATTTTATAATTTTAAAATATATATATTATTTAAAATAATATATATATATACATATATACATATATATATATATATATATATATATATATATATATATATATATATATATATATATATATATATATATATATATATATATATATATATATATATTATTTTAAAAGGTGAAAAACTAGACTTTTTTCAGTATTTACCAAAAGATTAAAGTATTTATAAGGAGTTATAATTTTTTTCGAATGCTCTTTGTTTTTTACTTATGTTATCAGAGATTGTCATTTAAATAACATTTTAAATTTAATAATTAAATCAAATTAATTATTTGATCTATATCTATTTTTAGGCACAACTTCATCAGATCCATCTAGTCGTGATATGGTAATGTAAATTTTTGCTTTCGTTATGCATAGCTTAGTTTCTAAAAATTAATTCTTTTTAAAATTCTATAAATACCAAATTTTGTCACGAAAATAAAAAATATTTATTTTCTTATATATAGTAGTAATAATATTAAATAAAATCGTTAACATAAGTATTTTGTTTAGAAGTTGCATTTATTTAAATCTAGAAAGATTATAATCCATTTCAAGTTGTAAAAATGTCTGCTAAAAATAAACATGATTTAACTGTTACTAACACTTCTTTTTCTGTGTGTATTTAGCTATCTAAACACCAAAGTCTGACTTTACCAACAATTCCAACTGAAGATCTCTTCAAAAAAGTAACGAAGAGGCCTAAAAGAAGGAAATGGTTTAGCCTTCGATCGAAGCATTAATTGTGAAAACGAATAATATAAATTGAAAACTTTTATTTATTTCTTTATTAAACTTTTCCTTGTATCGAACAGATTTCTAAGTTATAAAAAACAGTGACACACACATTGTGTCGAATGTACGAACAAAATCTTTGTTATTTGTATTTTTATATTTTATTGTTTTTCATAACTTAAAAGGACTAGATCACTAGATTAATTAAATTAACATTTGCTAATCAAAATAAATAATTAACATTGTGTGTTGTATTTGTGTATTTTGTATTCTGAAATTTCAAAAAGTAAATCATAAATAAACGCATTCTTATGATATTGTTAAGTGTTGTAATGGTTAACTGTTAAGTTCATAATTGTTCTCCAATAAAATGATTAAAATATTTCTGATTACTGTGTTTACAAAAAAATGAAATATTTTAGGTAATAAATTTAGTAAATAATGTCACATTTTTCTTAAAATATTTGCTAACTTATTCGATTATTAAACTAAAAATTATTAATAAATTGACGGTGTTCAAACATACAGGGAATTTTTAATGTTAATGTTTATTTGATGTTATTAAATGTTACTTGTAAAATTTAACCATGATATAGAAATTGCTGAATGTTATAAATTTTGGATTATTTAAGTGTAAGAAACGCCACACTAATTTATCCAAATTTAACATAAAAAGCAGCTTCAGTTTCAAAACGAATGGCTTACGAATTAGTTTGTTTCTAAACGAATTAGTGTATATCATAGCATTCTATCAGGGATAATTGTTGCTTCTGGTACCATAACATAGATTGTTGTTCACAGTACCTAAGTCAATGATTGAGCATCTGAAAAAAAAGACCGATGATTTTACTTCAAAATTAACAATGTACCAACAGTTGTTGGATAAAGGATAGCTTTCTACAAAACGAACAACTGATTTTACTTCATTGGGTGAATGAATGAGGACACATATTTGTGTGAAATAGCTGAATGAGAGAAATCATTCCTCTCAGTCATCTCTAAAGAACTGCAAGCTGAAGGAAGAACACATTAATCCAGAGAATAATCAGTAAAATTTTCCTTTAATTCACTATAGAAAATTCTAAAAATGTATGAATCAATTCATGTAGGACGTTTTACAACCTCCAACGAGGAAATTAAATTTAAGCCATTAAAATGACAGTATAATATTAACAAATAATGATTATGTTTGTGCTAATAAATCTTATCTATGATTTTGCTAATAAATCTTATCTATGTTTTCCTAATAAATATTATTTATATATTAATTACAGCAAATACTAAAACAATATGAAAACCAATAATTTTTCAGTAAATATAATTTATTAAAAAGAGTAGAAATCAATTTACAATTGACATAAATTTACTGTGCATATTTACAAACTAAAATGCAGTTGAACATATAACAGTTAAAGCTCTTTAATTATAAGATTATATGAAATAAAAATAATTATGTCAGTCTTTTTTACAGGCTTACTCTTTGAATAATAATGCTGGTAATTTTAGTGCCTTAATTTATTTCAATATTTAACTGACACTTGTAATTGAATAAAATTCAGATTATCTGTTAATAACAACCTTTATATTTTGTATGAAATGCAGAAAATTAATGAAGAAGTAGTGGTCCTTAACATACGGAGCCCCATTTCTCATTCTAAGTTCTATAAGGCCCTATTTTTCGTTTGATCATAAAATTTGAAACACCTTTTAAAGAGAATATAAAAATGTAATATTTTATTCTAATACATTTGATTTCAGCATAAAATCACATTGATATAGTAAAGCTCAAATATATTGAGAAATAGATTTATATTCTAGTAATTTATGCTCAAATTTTAATTTATTCGTGCAGTTATATGCAAACATTTGTGCATTCAAGTAATAGTTAATAATGCGTGATTAAGGTAACTCTCATTTTCATTGACAGTATAAAAGATATGAAACAATGAAAGTGCACGAAACAAAATTTTGATTTTTGTTATCGATATAGATTTTTGTAAGAAAAATGCATGAATAAAAATGCAATTTAATTCAAATAAATTTAAATTTAATTTCATAAATATTTTTGTGAAACACTGCTGTGCAGTAGAAGTCAAAATTGTGATAAAAAATGCTTAATTTTAATTTGGATTCCTTAAATTACGTAAGTAAACCTTTTTCGGAATAATAAATAACAGAGTTCAAAATTAAATGTTTTTTAAAGATGAATTATCATGTGATATATATATATAATCATTTAGCAGAGGGTTGAATTTCCCAGTTATCACTGTTATGTGGTAGTATACCAGCAAATACAATGAAAAATAAAAGAACAAATATTGTAAAACTAGTTGGGAACACAATTTTTGCTACATTTTCTATTTTGAAAGAAAGTTCCTTTGGTGAAAGATTTGAGAATTTTGATTCACTGGATCTTATCCAAGCAAATCTTGATTTATCTTTCTTTTCTTCTTCTTTTTGATCAGATTCTACTTGTTCTTGACGACTCTTAAAAAAATAACGAATGACATGTTAGAAAGAATTATAAGTAGAGAAAAATTATTTTTTTAAACAATATATAAATTATAAAAATAAAATACCACAAAAATATAAATGAGAATATCTTGAACATAAACGAAAAATCATAGTTATCATTAGTGTAAAAAAGAGTTATATTTTCAAAATTTGTTTAATCCCTTGACATTAAATTTATATCATTTTATACAACTTTTAACACTAAATGAATCTTACATTATTTTAATATTATCATCAGAGGTAGCCTCAATGAGCTAGTAGATAAATGGTTAACGCACTGATCTTCAATTCAGCAGTATGTAGATTCGATCCCACATCAAACATGGATGCTTATAATAGTTTGGATCCCACTTAATACTGTTAGTTCGGGTCTAATGAGCCCTTGTACATAAAATGACCATGGAGTGATAAACTAACTAAACTAAACCAGAGATTGGTTTCGTTGACGATCCACGGTCACTTACTTCACATGAGGGCTAATTGCACGGGGTCTGTAGTGCAAAGTGGACTCCAAAGTGCTAACAACATCTCCAAGCTGTTGAACTAGAGCGCTAACCATTCAGCTGCCAATTCGGGCAATGAAACCGGAGAATATGTCCCTAGGACAAATTAAATAAAATAAGATTTCATTTTCATTTGAAATTCAATGGAATTCAAACATAAAATTCTGCTAACTTTTAGAAGATTCAGAATAAACACGTTAGTTTTAGAATTTAAAAGTTTAATTGACCGTGGTAACTTAGTGGTTAGGATATCGGCCTAAGGCCAATGCCGCTAAAGAACCACCAAATACAGGCGATATATGTGCTCGATAAATCTGGGGAACCAAAAGTCCTGTGGTCAGTCGATGAGCAGTTTTCATGAGTATAATAGTCAGGAGAAAATACCCCTCCCCTTCACATCAAAGTCAAAATTAAGATAGTAGTTCCTCTAGTGGTGCCATCTATCGGAGGAGTCATAAAGCAAAGACGTACTTTTACCTTCGTAGTGCTCTAGTTAAACGAAAGACGCACCCTTCTGACTTAATTTCGCATAGCCATCGGCTAGTGAGATTGGCTTGTCCAAGTCTCATAAATAACAATAACAACATAACATATAGAAATTTAATGTTTATCTGGCATTAAATCTAAATACTAATACAATAAAAGCAATTTGACAACGATCTGAGAAAAACGAATTTTATTTTATTTAACACTAAAAATATCTGAAGAGCATTAAACAACTAAATTTTTGGTAAATTTCAAACGATTTATATTTATGCATCTTCATTTAATAAATATTTAAAAATGATTATTTTTGTTTTCAGATTGAATACCATATAATTATAAAAAACTTTTGCATGAAATATCTATTTATACATGCACTCAGTTCAAATGTCTTCTAAAAATCATTATGTATGCAAGTATTCACTCAGAAGCGATAACATATCTTTATATTGTTCTTTCAAGATATTCGAACATGATAGTAGAAGATTACACGACATAAATTCAAAAGCATAATGCTAAGTAGTGATAAAACAATACAAACATTATGTAGAGATAAAATATTATAAGTAGTGATAAAGCATCACAAAATATTAACAGAAAATGTAAGTAGCAAAAAAAAACATTACTTACTTTTTTACATTGATTACATATATAGAGAAGTGAAGATTCAGAGGGAGTTTCCTTTGGGGGTTTTCGGTAAAGATAATTTACAAGAACGAATTCTAGGAGGGAGCTATATATGAAAAACATACAAACACCGTCCCATAAGTTCATTGCAGTAAGGCTGGATACCACGGGTAGCGATGACCGAAAGTTGTTGGTTGTGGTGCAGAAACTCAACATGGTAGTAACTCCAATCATTACTCTCGCAGGAACAACTCCTTTGTCTAACCAAAAGCTGATGAAAGCGCTGGTGACTAAAATAATTCCAGGAACAAACACAGAGCTGAAGTAGTAGTTTTTATCACGGGTGAATATAAGAAGAATGTGAAGGCAGCTGTAATTACCTGCAATACAATGTGTTCATGCATTATTTTACATAACATTTTTGACAGTTCATAAAAAATGACATTTTTATGAAAAAAATTTTATGTAGTGAAGGGTTCAAATTCAAATAAAAGTAAAAAATTACACATTAAATTAAAACATGACGTAGTATGTGGTGCTGATTGTTAACAATTATATGATAATATAATAGCATTATCATATCATAATTGTAATAAATTAATACATTTCTTGTCCAACAATCACTTAGGGGAAATTAAGCTAATCAAAAAATTTGTGCGCAATTAAAAAGAAATCATAAAAATATAGATAACACGTTCAAGAATATGTTGATTCATGTAATATTTATAAGTAGTTTATATTTATAAATAAGTTGTTAAATAAAAGGTTATGAAGCACATACACAGTAATATGCAAACTTTATCGGCAATTTAACTATAGAACATTTCATTTGACAATAATATAAGAATGATACATATTTGAGAAAAAAATCAATGAATTTCATCACACGATTCAAAGATAAGAAATTTGGGATAGTTAAATCTTAACAATGAAGCATCATTTTCTTGAAGAACTAAAACGCTAAGCAATTAGCAACAGATCAGAGTTAGACAAAACAGGTCAGATGTTTAGATGTAAATTATTCAGTTGGCCACAGAAAAGGGCTACAATTTAGAATTCCTGGTCAAGCATTCAAGTGATGCAATTGAAGACGGTCAACTACTACGAATAGGACTGGTGTTTAATAATTATTAATGATAGAAGAGAGCCGCAACTCAATTAAAAGATAATTTCTTTCTGTAGCTGCTAAAAAGTTGACGTCAATATCGACTTTTCGTAGTAATGTACTGAATGGCTTATATGCGAGAAGACCAGCCATTGGTTGCCCATTCATATCACATCAATTTCAAAATTACTTTCTTGTAAAAGTAAGTTTGAAATAGATGAATCTCTACATATTCCCTTGATGGTTAATGAATTAAAGATTTTCTTTTAAGATTTATACGCACAAGAGACTTATATCTCACTGGATAAATATGCAAACTTCTGCAAATATTTCCATGTGGAACCCTCAATATTTTCAACAAAAGGAATATGTCTTTGACTTTTATATCTTATACTGTTCCTTATTCTAGTGTGGTAACTCATGGCTTTATTATAAAATGACAACCATACAAGTATACATTCACACAGGCCCAATAAATCGACAGCAAAGGTCAGGTATCGTGTACGATTTTCTTAAAGCAGAATATAGTTCTGAGCAGTAAAAAACTAGCATGATCATTGAACTAAAATACTTTCAAACATCAGTTCAGTCCTGTTTGAAATGTTTTAAGAAAAACATGTAGTTATCAGTGTTTATTTTCATATCTTTGGTCCCTTACTTTCACATCTTTGGTTTTGAGAACATACTTGTTTTAACTTACTTCCAAATGGATAAAGTATATAAATAGAAACATCACACATTTCTGTGAGTGGTATAGCATTTGTGGGGATGATTCTGCTTCACACTGAAGGTGCTCTTTTTGTACTAAATTGATATATCCGATTTGTTATCGTTTTCCGTGTAAACGGCACTAAAGTACCACAAAAGATATTTGTTTTAGAAAGAATATTTCTTTGACATGTTATTTGATATTTTAATAACTATTGTTACCGACTGAGTTTCATCAAATTATTTGCGTAATATTTATAAATAATTGCTATTTTTATGATTTTATCATATTTTTGGAAATTAATGTAAGTCGTAAACAATCAAGAATCTAAAATAAAAAATTGATACAACTAACATTCTGCCCTAAAGAAACTTGCAAAAGTAATGATTTATTTTACTTAAAATTACTCTTTCTTCTCGAATTTTTATTTTTATTTTTGGTGTGTGTGTGTAAGAATCTAAAATTGTATGAGAAAGTTTCTTTTCAATTTAAATAAACGTGTACATATGTAATTTCATTGGAAGCAAAGTGTCTTAATTAAAAGTACAGGAGTTAAAAAAATATGTCCAACGGCTTCAATATTAAAAATTTTCAGACAGTAATTTAGCCTGAAAACATTTTCAAAGGAAGCTGAACAAAACAAATTCACCCATAAAGAGCTTACTACAGATACAAAACTCACCAAGTGTACGATATTTATTATTTGCTGAGTAAGTGAACATAAATTTGGAATGAAACAGTGTTCTATTAACAAATAAGAATACAAAATATGCTTATTTGAGTACATTTTAAAGTCAATGCTAGAAAATATACAATCCTATGTTTGGTTGATAGAGTAAGAAATTAATGAAGTAGTCGATATTTTTGGCAGAAATTTCTTCAAAATTATAGAGTGCTCAGCGATTTCAGAAGTACTTCGGGAAGGATAAGCTTTTTACCTATCATCTCTTTGATTTTTTAATTGGTGAAAGTCTGAAGGTTTCTTAAATTATTCGAAGCTATAAACACCTTGAAGACATTATTGTAGTGGTAAAAATCTGGCAAATGGAGGACATGCTGTTATTATTTGGTATGATATCATAGGTAATACTATCGAATGCAAAGTATATATAATCCTATCTATAACTCAATCCATACATCTTAAAGCACGATTAAAAATGAATGACTGTCTAATCTTTTTGTTTTCCAAACTCTCACAGGGGGTTATAATGGGATATTTTTTGCTCTATATCGAAAGTTAAAATCCTTTTTTGACTAGATGCGCGTACAGCAGCCTTATGGTTAGGGTTCAACAGTTCATGGGTTCCATTCCCATTCCAGACTGTTTGCAGTGGTTCGGAATGCCCTTTTAACAATAGTTAGCCCTTATGTCAAAAAACTATTTAGTGCTAAACAACCAATCAACTAAATGCACGTAAAGCTATCATCAATATTTTATAAAAACTGTTTCATCTTTAAAAACGACATTTTGATTGTGGAACGCTATACATCTTGAACGAGAACAATTCCATTCGAAACGGTACTATATATAATGTAGTGTCAATGACTAATGACACTATGGACATCGAAACCGGGATTCAATATCAATTTGTCCTTTCTAAGTTATACCTCTTGATAATACTCAATTCGTTTTAAATGGTGATTTATTGAGCATACTATATATATATATAATATATATATATATATATATACATATATATATATATATATATATATATATATATATATATATATATATATATATATATATATATATATATATATATACATATATATATATATATATATATAGTGAAGTGTTAATGACTAATAACTCTATGGACATCGATACCCTGATTCAATATCAACTTGTCCTTTCTAAGTTATACTTATTGTTATACTTACTTGATAATACTCAATTCTTGTGTTATAAATCATGATTTATAGAGCATACTAATGATGCATTCATAACTTTTGCGTTGGTGCAAATCCTTCTCACATTTGTAGCTTTGAAATATCCAGATTCATCATCAGAAATGAATTGCAATTTGAAGCATTAAATTATAGCTCTTAAAAAATGAAAAACAATTTTGAATATGTTTAAAATCAGTTTTTCCAGATTATTTTTTTGAACAAAAAAAATGACATAATTTTTCCAAGTTTTATTGAATTCTTAGTCAAAATTCTTGTCTTTGCTAAGAGACTGTTTAGTTTATTTTACAAACCTCTCCATGTAAACATTTCTCCACAAGTTCCCATATTCGATTTGATGAGATAAGCATTAAAAGACTGTATAGAAGAAGCTTTTTCCAATGGATTCTTCTCACTCCATTGCAATTCCATTTCATCATTTTCTAGTGCCACTAAGGAATACAATCACGAGTCACTCATTGCAAATAATATACATTTATATAAATTTAAAATACATACAAAAGCTTAAAATTTTAAGTTTCAAAACATTATTCTGTTTTTTTTTTTTTTTTTTTTTTTTTTCAATAAAAGAACAAACAGAAACATCAAAGAAACAAGTAACTGTAGTTTTCTAGGAATTTGAGTTTCGCAATGCACTGCCAGTAAATTCCAAGGATAGAATAATAAGGGAAAAGATTTTATTCATGGTGAAGGAAGAAATAACTTTAACGTATTTTTGGTACTTGTAATCCAAATCAAGGCAATCATTATCTTAATATCAATCCAATCAATGGATAATAAAGTGTATTTTTTGTTACTTATCCCTCTAATGTAAAGCACCAGGTCCAAAAGCTCCCGACGTGCCAGATCCCCCTAGATTAGATCCAGCTCATCCCACAGCTGCCTTCAGGAGGCGCCAAGACAATTAAGAAAGTGAGCAGGACTGGCAGAGAGGGAACAAGGAGAGGAAATCCTCTCTCCTTTCAAAAACTTCAAACAATTTAAGTCGCCGCTTTTAACTCTCGCCATGGCCGTCTGAAGACAAACAGGGGTCACTGCATGACAGGGATGGATTAAAGTGGTATATTAAAGTGGTGTACTCAAAATATTAAAGTGGTGTACTCAAAATATTAAAGTGGTGTACTCAAAATACTAAAGTGGTGTACTCATTAATAGCGGAAAATCATTTCAAAATCAAAATGTTTTTAATTAAATTCAACAGATTAAACATGCGTTGAATTTAAAAAAAAAATTAATCAAAAAAAATTTGAACAAAATAATAAATATTTTACATAGAATTATCAAATTACACTGTACAGTTTTATTTAGAATAGACGTAAAATTAAATCTAATAGAAAATGTCTTCCAGAGCATTTTTGATTTTCATTTAATGTAATTATACTTCCAGATAGTGAACATTCTTAAATATCTGGAAAAAAGTAAAAGACCATTGAATCAAAGGACTCAATCTTGAGAATCAAAACAGGATGTTTTTATTTCGACTTTTATTTTATGAATAAGACGTTCTTATTTGCTTATTAACGAAAATGGATGGTGAGTAGCAAATTATAAACAATAAATCTTAAATTAAAATATCACTTAAAAATATTTCTTAAACTTTAATTGGATGTTCATTGTTAACAGAATGAAAATTTTCTACAACAGAAATATTCTTAACATGTGGTAACTAAATATAAATACAGTTGTGCTCACAATCTATCCAAATTATTTTACAAAATACAATTATATAATCACTTTAATAGATTAGGACAATGTTGTTTGCTTATTTATCAATACAGATAAGGTAGCAAAATACAAATAAAAAATCTTGAACTAAATTATCACCTTTTCAAAGAGGATAATTTCTAAATTTTGCTTGTAATAAATTATTAAAAAAATGAATTTTTTTTAGAAACAAAAATTCTTTATTTGTGATGACTGTGTACAAATTTGGTTGCTCACGATGTATCTTGATTATTTTATATAGACGTTTGTATAATTATTTCAGTATACTAGGACAATGTTACTAAGTAAATTTATAAGAGCTTTTTAATTCTGCATTCTTCATTTTGATTGTCTTATCAATATTCAGAATAGCTCTGTTTTCCAGAAAGAGAAAATTAAAATCTTTCCTTAGATGTTAAATATTAAATCCATTATATTTCACAATATTTGCAACAACTTCCTAAGCAACAGCATAGTTCTGAAAAAGTTTGTGTTTCAATTTTTAATTTTCCTTTTCAACCTCACACCCGACTATATGACACGATTAACAAAACAACTTTGCATTTGAAACTGATCATTAAGGATAATTTAATTCGGTTCATTTTTTTCAGACACATATTGCAATCAATTCACTTGATCTATAATTATTTAGAATTGTTCTAATTATCAACTGAAATAAAATCAAATTCCCTTGGCAAATCGCCAGTTTGTGGAAGAGTCGCATGGTTGCCTAGGTAACCCACGAACCTTTTGCATGCGTGAATATCATATAAAATACTTCCCAATGTTCTACGTGACGAGACCATAGCTTGTGTTAAGATTTAATGCGATTTTATGGTTTATATTATGCATACTGTATAAAGTGTGCTAGACTATACAAGTTGTCTCTTTCTTTTTTCTTACTTTGTATACTTTGCATTAGCCATTACAATTAAACTACTTTCGAACAAAATAAATCATATTTATTTCTTCACTTAGTGCAATGAAATATGACATGTTTTAACGAATATAGGTGAAAGATCTACGGTTTTCCTCATCTGTATGTATATTTTACGTTTCTAAGTACATTTCTTGGTTTCTATGTAAATGAATTTTAATGAATTGATATGAGGTGAATATTTTAAATTCTGTATGCAAAACGCACAATAATTATAAATTAAACAGAAATATTCCAGGAAAAAAGAAAATGCATATTGTCTTGAAAGATAATGACAAAGCGCACACAAGCATGCTATATGATTAAGCAAACACGTGGAAACATTTTCTATTTATTATAGGAAATATAAAAAAAATAAATCAATAGTTAAAAAACATATAAGTTAATTGACATCAAATGATTTCGTTCATGTATTTAAAGTATAGAAAAATCTCTTTTATGTATAAAGTATATCAGTACATACCACTTTCAATAGCAAATGGACATTTTGGATTGTCAAAAGGAAATATTTTGAGGTTTCCTTGACAGTTGATTGAAATGCCACGTCTGTGAAAAAATGAAAATGTCATAGTATTGACGAAAATGTCTTGAAATTTATGTAACAAAACATTCATAATTATTAAATAATTTCAACAAAATAATATTTTGTTGAAAGTGTTGTAAAATAGCATTTAAATGAAGTAAAATAACATTAAATATATAGGGACAGAGTGACAGTGGCGTAGTGAGCATAATTGGCGCCCGGGTATGATACCTTTTTTGGCGCCCATTTGAAAATAAAATACCATATAAATATGGGAATAAAATGTATTAAGTAATAAAAGATATATAATACATTATAATAAATAGAGTGTAATAAGAATACAATATAAATAATAACAGAATGCTGTACCGACTATAAAATAATCGAAAATATATTAATTTAAAGTATCAAGCTCAGTTTTAAATTTAATCAAAATTCAATTCTAATTAAAAAAAAACTTATATTGAATTTGGAAAAGTGTCATTAGAATAACCGGATTTATGTAATTTAGAATTAATTATAAAAAGATATAATTGATTTTATATACTGATACAATTATTTTAAGAAACGTATATAAAAAGTTTTTTTTAAACGGGAAATAATTCGTTACATATCATAGATATAAGCAGATCATAGATATATTCGCAATCTAATATACTACACTATTCACATTTTTCATGTCTTTACTGAAGCGAATTGATCAATTACTTTATCAAAGTTGATCATTTCAAAATTTTCTTTTTATATACTTATAATTGTTAAATCACTTAGACGGTTTTGACTCATGGTGAATCATAAATAAGTCAAAAATTTATTTTATTTTGCTGAATGAACGTTCACAGCTTGCAATTCATGCAGAAATAGTAAAAAGTATTTGAATGGCAACCTCTTCTCAATATCTTCACCGTTTGAAATAAGGCATGTTGGAAGTTGTAATAGTTTTTGGTTTCTTTTCCAATGCTGAGTAACATCTTTCAATCCCACATTTCTCTATAGACTTCTTTCCCATGGAAATCTGTGAAACAAAATTCACCCAAACTTTTACATTTGTTAATCACGGTGACTTAGGGCTCCCACGGTTCAGGTCCGAGGTTCGATTCTCAGGCTAGGTCAACTCAGCCTTTCATCCTTTCAGTGGATCGATTAACTGAGTACCAATCATGCTTGGGAACTAAACACCAAGGATTTAGCTTTGGACTGACCACCTAATGCTTTGGACATATGCTTCGCATCCCAGGGCCCTCGGTTAGGAAAACAGATGGGTATTGTAGGCTTTGATCCGGATATTACAGTTTTGAAGTCGAGATATTTATTGATTTATCAATTAATTTTTAACTTTTAAGAAAAATTGATTTTAATGATTTAACATGTACTTAACAATGTCTTAAAAATTTTAAATGTATTTTTTCTAGCTTGTTAACCAATTGAAGCAATTAAGCAATTTTACGCCCTATTTATTGTGCATTATCTTATTTATGAAAGATTCGACAAATTGTTGATTATTAGGTGGTCAAAATATTATCAAGAATTACGATTGCTGAGATAAAAAATATATTTTAACTGTTACATCGCTTAATTTTATTTTAAAAAAATTTTTCAGTTATCGTAGTAGTGAAAATTTTCTTCGTATTTTTAAGGCATTTAATAAAACTGTTTTTTAAGATATTAAAATATATTTTATTACTAAAATAAGGAGTAATTTTTATTAAAATTAAAATTTATTTCTATTAAGAATCATTTTGGAAGTGCTGCTCATGCAATGGCAGGAAGTTTTTTTCTTTATCAATAAATTTATATCATTTAAAGACGATCTTATTTTTAGAATTTTACAATGTAAAATGAGAAATATGTAAGATTTCTTTATAAATTTCTTGAACGAATTTTTCAAGTTAAAAGGTTTATTTAAATTTATATAAATTGAAGTAATTAATTAAGAAATATATTCTGTATATTTAAGGCGTGCTGTAAAGGCAGCTAAGACCTGTAATAGGTTGTTACGCTATTAAAGAAGAAAATTCTGTTTATTTAAGCATAAAGAAAAGAAAAAAAAACATTTAAAAAGGAAGAAAACATTTATAGCTTTTTAATTTATACCATTTGAAAAAAGGATTTTTTAATATAAGGTGCTAATGTAAAGCCAACAAAATTACGAGTAAGTAAAAATTATTTCTCCAAATAAAAACATTTAAACATTAAGTAAATTACTTTTAAATGAATAGTTTTAACTAATAAGTAATTTAATATTTAATTTTCAAAACTCTGCAAGCATATGCTAGTAAATATTTATACCACAGCAAAAATATGAAATAAATATTCAAATTGAAAGAATACATAGTAGACAGAAAGTATAACTTACGGCGATAATATTTTAAAGGTCAGAATTCCAGATTTTCAAAAGCTTACATTTTTGTTCCCATGAAGCGATGTTTTGGAAGAAACGAAATACAAACCGTGTGAACAATAAAAAGGAAGGAAAGTATATGTTTTCCTAGAAATTGGAGATAAGATCCCCTCCATTTCTATTCCAGGAAGACAATTCCCTACGCGGCATACTGTAGTGCTATTTTATGAAAAATTTCCCCCTTTCTTTGAAGGTCAGTCTGGTGCCGGACACAATATTTTGGACAAAGGGAACCGCTAATATGAAACACGTTTCAGCAGGAATTTTTTCACGAGTTAACGCGACACTAGACTGAATGGCTACAACAGTAAAAGCCTGAGATAAAAATACAAGGTTTTAATTTTTATTTTGGGGCAATGAATAATACTATTTCACTAAGTCTCAATAACTACTAAAACTGATCATTCTATATTGCTTCTTGATAACTTAAGTAAAATCGGACTTTTCTGTTATAAATAATACATTTAAATTCATACAAGTTTCTATTAATAATATTTCAGTTATATGAAATTTTCTATTTTTGCGCATCATTATTTATTACGTTATTATAATCAAAATAAGATTAAATTTTCACATTTTTATCATAAAAAAATATTAAAAATATTAGTGAAGTACTGCTTGTTAAATAAAATTGTTTTATCTGTTATGAGAAATTAAAAAATAGCACGACAAATAATATTTCAAAACACTGAAATTTCGACGAAAAACTTTTAAGTTTTGAATAATTATAACATCCTAGAAGGGTCCAGAGAAAATAATATTTATTGAATGTTTTCATTTTTTAACAATAATATGAATAAAACAAACTTATTTGTTTTGTTAATATTATTGTTATGACTTTTTTTAGTATATGACTTGACTTAGATAACCTATATAACAATTGAGTCATAAAGGACACTGTGAATCTTGGCGTATTCAAAAAATTTAATCGGTGTCTTTCATGAGCTTACTCTTGTATAATCTCCCTAAGTTAATAGATCCAAAAATTACCACATAACATTAACACAAATAATTTAGTAAATAACTTTATACTTAAATGAAAACCTCACATATGCATTAAAATGGAATTGACCAATCTACTATTCCAGAAATTTTATATGAAAAAAAATTAAGATTTTTTCGTTATTTATACATTTACAAGATTTGTAGTTCAAAACAATATCACAAATTTTGAGCAAACTATGAAACTTAAAAAGGAAAAGATTAAAAGAATGAAAACCAAAAATCTAACTAATTAAGAAATGAAAATCGAAAGCATGGTTAAAAGATCACAATTTTTAAAAGGAACTAAACCATGCAAAATTATTATTAATAAAGAAATATAAGAGTAAGAATTTTGCTTATGGCAAGCTTCTGCAGTTCTTCCTCATTTTTCATCAACAGCTTCTTTTCTTTTCCAAAACTGATTCCTCCCTCTGAAGTATTTTTTATTTTTCCCTGGACATGACACAATAATTATAAAATGCAAAGTTTATTTCTCCGAATAAAATTGATATTATGATTATACAAAGATTGAAATTTTCTGAAAAATTTTGTTTAGCTTTGAAATGATTTGGCGCCCCTCTGTATGCTGCACTCGGGGCATGGTAGCCCCCCTGCCCCCCCCGTCGCTACGACTCTGCAGAGTGATAAAAACCAAAATAATCAATAATATAATAATTTCTTGTTAGGAAATTCATTATTTCCATAGGAATTTACAGAGGTTTCTTATTCCCAAAGTAAGAATTCTATAACAAAATGTTCCTTAGAACTTTTTACTACTTTTGAACATCCAGTAACGCATTTTTATTATAGAATGAATACGAAACAGCCTTTCTTTAATGGACTTATAGTTTCGAGATAGCAAAGACGGTTGCGCGAGATAGAGTTAAACGCTTAGTAAAATAACTAACGCGCTTAATAAACTAGCTTAAACTAAACGCCTAATGCATAAAATACGTTTCCTAAAACAGCACAGCTTTCTTCTTTCTACTTGATTACTGGCTGCGTCTGTATTATGCTGTAAAGTGTTGATTAAAAATAATATTCACAGATGCAACAATGAGCTAATTTCATATCATAACACGATGGTAGATTTCAAATTGAATTTTATATAAACTGAATGAACTTAGCATAATTTTCATTTGCATCACCATGATCAATTATAAAAACGCTTTAAGATTTGGTATTCGAATAGAACAATGTATAGTGGGGTGATATTTTGGAGCTTTGTACTTTGTCACAAAGTGGCAATGATTTCTAATTTTTCCGACTCAAAATGAATGTTACTTTCTTTTCTCAAATGGTAAAACCGCTGAAAGACATAAAGGTGACAGATTCTCATTATTAAAAGGCATTTGACTTTGTATTTTTGTGTCAACTAATGTTAACTTGTTTCATGTTCATATTTTCTTAATTTGCTTCGAATGACTTTCTGATTTTTAGATGTTATTCTAAATAATTAATTAATGAGAGCAATTTAAATAAAAATCAAATAATTAAATTACAATCATTGCCTAATGTACATTAATTTGAATTGCATATTAAACTGAAACGATAAGGAGAAGTATCAATTATTAAAAAATATTTTAAGAAAATTTCATTAATTTATTGTACTTATATTTATATTTATTAAGATAATGTAATAATTTCTGTTAAACTGCATTAAGGAAGTGAAAATTCCTTCTGGTGTTGAAGGAAAATTGGGTGTACAGGTATATTTGAGAGACACAGCATAAAATGAATAGAAGTGACTTGTTTCCTTTGATATGAATATTAAAAATACTTCAAAGAAAAAAATAAATTAAGAATATTGTTTGAGATATTGAACTGTAAATTTTAATTTTTAATGGAGCTAGAAAAAGAATATCTTCAATCTATGAGTTATTTCAAGTGTTGGGTGGGGCCTATGGGTAGAAACACGCTGTTTGGAGTAAAAGTTCTGGAATCAATTCCAGCTACTGTGTTGAATAACGAAAAATTGATGTTGAGATTCAGTTTTCTGTGCATCTTCGTTTGCCAGGTTTCGCGGGTTTCCTCAATTGCAATACTTGAATACGGAAACCTATTAATGTTCAAATTCTTTTCTTCCACATTTCTTACTTCGGCTATTAAATTGTCCCCTAAACAGTATCAGACTATTATGATGGAATATCAATTAATTATGGTGCTATGGTATTGAGGTTGGCCAATGATGTAAGTATGTAACGTGCTACTGAAATCTGACAACGTCAATTCTACTTAAGAATTATAATTCTAATACCTTAATGATATGTTGGTATGTCAAGTGTTTTTAGAAGATGATCTAAAAGTAAAGATCATCTGTGACCTTCATACTAGATCAAGTACAGAGATTCAACACCGAAAAAATCGGAGATAAAAGTTTAGTAGTTAGATAGCATGTGAAACATCTACAAAAGTCCGACTGAGTTATTGCTTCGTGATTATAAAAAAGCGCCGTTTCTTACATCATATTTTTAGAGTTGTTGAGAAGTAAGTCCATTTCAGGTACAGAAGTAACATTAAAAAATGGTCTCTAAGTCTGAGCACTACTCATCAAAAATGCAAACAAATAACTCACTCTAAACAAGATGGTGCTAATTAGTTTTGAAGTTACAACAGTATGATCTTCAAAAGGTATCTGGAAAAGAGTTAAATCATTGATAGTTATAGTTATGTTCAGATCCTGTGCGATATTATCAAATTATGGTTTAAACAGAATTAATTCCGGCTAATAAGAAAGATGCTACGTGTTCTTCCATGGCAAATTAAATTAAATAAAGAAAATTATTGAATTGGAATAACTATTGTAACTATATATATATATATATATATATATATATATATATATATATATATATATATATATATATATATATATATATATATATATATATATATATATATATATATATATATATATATATATATATATATATACATATATATATATATATATATATATATATATATATATATATATATATATATATATATATATATATATATATATAAGGTAAAGGAATTGGTTAGATTATATTTAAGTTAAATAGAGATATAGCTATATGCATCGTAATATATATGTAAGTTACAATCTACTTAAATTAGATTAATAAATTTATGGGAACTTTTATAAACATCGATTGTAACTAATTGGTATTTATTCGATACACAAACTTTTTAGAGTATATTTAGATTAAGGACACTCAAAGCTTTTATTGTAACTTATAATACGGTCCCATTTCTTAACCATCTAAAATTGGAATTATTTTTTAATAAGTTTAAAATTATATTTGCAAAATATAATTAATATGTTTGAGTTAAATCCTATAAAATTAATGTATAAAATACGTTTTCAATTTAAAAATCAATTGGTACTCTGAAACGGAATAAATATAACTTATAAGACAGTGTGAGCTATATAAAGTTCATTTACTAACATTATGTATATATTCTTAATTAACTTTAAATTTACAAAAAAATATGTTTACTTCTTTAAAAGAAGTTTATTTGTTAATATATTCGTTTCTCATGGTTCACCGTGACCAATGGGTAAGACATATATTCTTACCCATTGGTTATTTAGAAAACTTATTTTTATTATATTAAACCATTGGTTACTTACTTAGAAAAGAAAATCTCGAGATGATCACATCTAATGTTGAACTATGGGAGATGGACTATGGGACTTTTCTGACTTCTGGGTTCCCAGGTTTTCTTCCTTGCGAAATGTGACTATATATACAGTCCCCTATCAATGTAAAAATCCCCCAAGGAGGCATTGCATGATGGATATTCAAAAGGCTTTAAGTGTTAAACTGTTTACTATACCTTGTCAAATATTTTATTTCTCAATAAGCAATTTTAAATTATTATAACTCCACTTATTTGTGTTTTCCATGATACTTTATGAATATAATACACAAGAAATAACTCTAACATTTATGACACTTAAAATTAAAGATAATTGCTTATATATAGTATTATTCAGATTTTTAAAAATTTTTCCATTTAACTTAGTTTTAATATGGTGTAAAAGGAGAATATTTTTTAGCCATTTTTATAGCTAAAAGGTTTCTATATTAGAGCACATTTACATCCATTGATTATTATTTTGTGAACATATATTAAGCTCTTAAATACACCATTGCTAGAACGGAAATTACATTTTCTTAAAAATAGCACCTTCTCTTTTCTTTTCAAAAAATTATCTCCATTATTTAAAATAAATTTTCTCATCTGATTCTTTCGCTCTTTTTCCTTGATTGGGTAATTAATCTTCTTGCATGTACCACACGTATAATTGATGATGAAATAAGAAAGATAAGTAGTTCACGCCTAGAGAGCAATCAGCTAAATGTTTGGATAGAGAAAGTGGTTTCAATATGTTTACATCTTTAGAACCATTCTTTCATTAAGGTAAATAAAGTAATATATTCTTGTCATTGTGAAATATGATTATGTTTATAACATTAATTTTCTGACGTATTCAAGTAACAAAAAATAGTTATTAATTATACCTTTTGAGTTGATTTCAATCTTAGTAAAGAAATACCCCATTTTTACGAGTGGATTCCCCTACTTATTAAGATAATTGTTAATGTTTATTTAAAATATTTGTGTATTTTAATAGGTACCTTTATTACCATCGAGCAGTCTTAAAAAAGCATTTTTAAAAAGAGATTCTGTGTTATTTTTAAAGTACTATTACATAAATCGAAGATATTTTTCGTTCATTTTTTTGCAAATTATTTTATAATAAACTCTTCCTTTTTTATTTTCTTTGCATTATTAAAATAATAATACGCATGTCTCACCAGCATTGGTTGTCATTAGGACTCGAATTTCAAATTCATAACTTTTAATTTATAAATATATAAAAACGGTACTTTTCCTTTATCTGTTCCTATATTATAGCTAAATAAAAAACAACACATGCGGTACTTATGTGTCAGTAAGATCAAATGAAATAACACATGATTTATTATAAAAACATGGTGAAAATTATCATAAAAATGGTAAGAGAGGAGTTGATTATGCCAATAAATTCTTATTTCAGGTGAAAAGTTTTCTTTGCTTCTGTAATCAAATCAAAAAATAAGTCCTCTCATTTCTTCGTCCTTCTTCAAATTAATTGTGAAAGACAGTGCTTGAAATATTTCTGTGCGGTACTGCGATGTATTTTCTTTCTCAATCAAGGCAATCCCCATTAACGATCGACAGTTTGTGTATGAGCGCTAGTTTCTGGATCTGTGAAATTATATTTCTGATTAACGGTCAAAAGGAATTGTAAGCTGTTTTTCCATTTGCTGAGTTTTGTGCTTATTCCAACAATCTGTATAAATCATGGTTCCATCATTAATATTTTCCTTGATGCATCGCAAAAGACAATGTGCTCTTCTTTTGAGTATCGTTTTAAAAATAAAGTGTCATACTTAAGAGACTCAGAAATGTCTTAAGCAGTGCTGAAAAAGTTGCTTTCAGAAGGTGGGAAGTGGGTATGTTTGCAGATGATATCGTCATCTAGAGTTTTGTTACAAATATTTAGGTCTTAAAGAGTTAATCCAACAGTTACAAAGCATTAACAGTTACAAACGTGTGGAATTTTACAGAGCATCATAAACCGAGCTTTGATCCTTTAAAATCTGTTACTGCTTTACTAAACTTTAGGGTATAAATCTAGAATTTCTCTTAATGAACTTCTATTCTCCGAGAAAAAAGCACCAAATATTTGAGATTTTTCCTGGATCCGAAGACTACCAGTTGTAGACACATAGATCATATGGTGTTGAAGAGCAGAAATAGCCTGAAATTTTTAAATTACATCTCTGGTCGCGATTGAGGTGCCGATGCTAATACCCTTCGTAATACTTATTTGGCGCTCATTAGAGTTATCCTGGAATATGTATACCCAGGATATTGTTGAGCTTCTCAGATTAAGCTCCAAAAGCTGGAACGGGTCTAGCTTAGTACAACTTGCATTATCACAGGTAAACATATCAGTTGTCTTAATGATATTTTCCTTTCTGAGGCCCACTTACAACCCTTCAGCTCTCAAAGATAATTAAATCTGGTGAAATGTTCAAACAAACTACTCAGCTTTGGTTCCAGCAATTGAATTTCTGCCTCCCTCGGGATTGGTGTAAAAATTAGAAACTCAAAAAAATAATAAATAAATAGCTCATTTAGTCAGGTTGTCGGGGATTATTTTATATACAGGTATGTAGAGCTTCATTACTTAAATTCCCGTATTTATCTATATGAAAGTCATCCCAGAGTGTTTTTCCATCCAAATATTCATACTTATGTCAACAATCTATCTACCATCTCGGCATATCTGAAGCAAATTGCTCTCTAATTAATCAATAAAATTCCAATGGACTCTAGTCCTTTGGAATATTATTGATTAATTAGAGATAATAGTAGGAAGGAGAATTCTTGTTCCATATAAATTCTTGTTCAATATATATTCTTGGAGTTTATATATAAGATCCAAAAAAGCCTCGTCCCCTACCAAAATGAGAAATCTTGACGGATGTTCTGTTTTTTTCATTAAATTAATTTCCATAAATGCTGTCCTTAATAGAGTACTTTCACTTTCTAGTTGGAAAGAAATCCGTATTTGAATGGTAGTCGGAATACGTATACATTGCTGTAGTCCCTTCGCATGTAGACATTGCTAGTAACGAGACTGAAGACATCCTTGCTAAAAGTGGGGCAGTTCTGCCCATGTTTCTAGGGCATCTCTTACTTTTCCAAAATTGTATTCCTGCTTTATCAATCTGCCAGGTTCCATTGTCCCTCCTGGTATCAGGTGACACCCTAAATATGATTCCCTGATACCACCACTATCATCAAGGAAATCACCCTGATGGTTCCTTGTCCCTACAGTGCTGCAGTTAAAAGCTGATTGTCATTTATCATATTCGCAGTGGTTATTTGTGGTGCATGACATACAGAGATATAGAGTAAGGGTTTCCCCTATATGCTATAAATGTAATACTTGTCAGGCTAGGCCTAAACAAATCCTCGACTGCCTTAACCTAACTAGAGGGGATTACTGTAAGGATCCACACTGCGTAATTGATGTGCTCAGAATTGCTACAGTCATGCATTTAGTTTAGCTTTGCTGGCAAATGTAGAGTTGCAACGACATCAGAAATCTGTCTTTCGTCTCTCGGATCTTGTGTGAATGTTTGTTTCCATCAAAGGTAGTATTTTATGACATGTCGAATTCGTCTTCGCGAAATTCAATTGAGATCAATTTCTTAGAACACAACTAAATAAGTCTGAGTGCCCATGCAAAGGAATTACAAGATGTTTCAAATCTCAATAACCTTTTCTTACGCTCACCTCTTCTTTGCATATATCACCTCAACATTTCATTCTTGCCTCAGTGATTTACATCATGAAGATTTGAATATTTTCTAATACATGTGAAAATTCCATATTGCAGGAAATATTGTTTCGAATATTTTTCAATGAATGATTAAAGAACCACGTGGAGAGATCAAACAGTGCGATTTCAGTACTCAAAATGAAAAGTTTCAGTAGTAAAAATCACTGCCAAAACAAAATGAAATTTTATTGACAGGTAGGGTATAACAGAAAAATAAATGAATATTACCAAAAAAATATGTGTACAAGTTCTTTGCTAGTAAAGAAAAATTTGTATATTTTTAATATCCTAACAGAACCTCCTAGATAGATGTAAAAATGCAAAAAATGTAAAAAACTAGAAGCCTAGGCATTTTTAATAAATTTAAAAAAACAATAGAACTTATAAAGATGATATAATTCATTTGTGATAAAGAGGAACTTAGTAACTATAAGCGCAAATATGCAGAAAAAATACTCAATTCCATATGTAGTGAAAAAATGAGTAAAAAAGTTAGATATCTCTAATAAATCATAAACAGGCTCCGTTTCATGGTTGCTACATAAAAGTACACAGATATGGTCACCACTAAATATACTCATAATGAAATCACTGAAATTTTGTTTCATATTTTTAGAAGAGTACCGTTTGTAATTCGTCCAACCTTATCAGAGGTAGTAACTACGAGTAATAATGTGTCTATTAAGATAGAGCTCCGTGCATTCTCTCTTTGACTCAAATTTGGAGACCTTTCTGGATAAATATTCGATGTTAGTTTATCGATTTTATAATTTCCAGGTGAAGGAAGTTGCTGCCAACTGGAACGAACATTATCATCCATTAATAAGACTTAACTGTTCACAGGTAAAGCTTGACAAAAGGTTTCCGCCCCATAGGATGTACAGCAGACAGTGCATATTTAAAAATCATTGATTATTATGTAACCACACATCAGTAAACGATCACCTTCAAAGGATTCTCATTCACTGTGATTTACTGAGTGATATAGTACTCTTCACACTTTTCACATTATAATTGGATACAATTATCAATCTTCAAAGTGAATCTTCATTTATCCATAAAAATAAGATGGATTTAGTTCTTGCCTATGAACAATGTCTACAGGTCTTCAGAAGCGTTACCAGTTAAATAAAACATTAGAAGTAAACAAAGCACAAATCTTTTTTCATAAGGGCAGTCAACAATAGACTCGAATGAAATTTTTTTAATTATCTTTTTCACTTAGAGTCTGGAATAACTGAAAACGTTTTTTTTCTTGCTGCAAAATTCTTGTGTCACTTTATCAGTAAACCTAAATAAAGATCATTATTGATGTTGTCAAGTTTATAAAATATTTTTCATCTCACTTTAATGTAACTGTAACTTGATGTTACAGCGTATAATAATAACAGCAACTCTGAATTGAATTACCAGCTTTCTTGTGTCTTAAATCGTCCCACTACTTTCGTGCGCGTTGATACCTTAAAGAGAATGTGAGAAGGGAAATACGTTTTTACTCAACAGGCTATATAACTGAGATTATTTATGTTAAATAGTTTTAAGACATGTTTAACGTAGATAAAAATTTATAATAAAAATTCAGATTTATCTAAATTGAACTTTGTTAAAGTATTCACATGTGATCATTTGTGATGTAAAATGCTTGCCGCCAAACTTATTATTATACCTGATTTGCACTATTATATTATTAAAATTATTATTTTTCAATGTTATGAGTACTGCAATTTAAATATTTATTAATTTAAAGGAAAAATTATAATTACCTTGAAGATGCTTCTAAGCTTACACTTGATAAAACTGCATAATATAAATTTTTACCCTGCTTTTTAAAGTATAAACCATTAAAATAACTGAAATCTTTAATGGGCAAAATAATTATGAAATTTCAACAAAGTGTATGAATTATTTAATTCTGTTTTTGCTTTACGTGCCAAAAATTAGAAAGAACAGTGTTTTTGTTCTATCCTCGAAAAGAAATTAACAACAAAATGATGTAAATACAAATATATAATAGTATAAACATTTATTAAATTCGTGTATAAAAAAATTCTTTTTCAACATATTATGAATTTCAAAATAATAAATTCCCGCATATATTATCGATGTGATAAATTTATTAAATGTTCTTAGGAATATGAAGAATATAGCTCGATATCTAACAATCCTTTTATTTATAATTACCATTCATTTGATTTTACAGCTTACTGCTTACTAAGTGAATTATTAATTTTCCCTTGATTAACAGTTGCTGAGAAACCATCTCACTTGTTAAATGAATTAGTAACAAATGTTTTATTCCTTTAGGAAATATAGAAGATAAAGCCAGTAAGATACTTGTGAATCAAAAAAATTGGAAATGCTGTCCGGAAAAATATTTTCTGCCCGAAGTAAGCAGAATCATTTTTAATGCGCTTGCAAATAATGATATTTCCCAAAGAATGCATAAATATATCAATTAGGTGAATAGATATTACAAATTAACAAAGTGAATTAATAAATCTGATAATTCGGAATGTTATTTTGATGCGATGAACTTTATAGTGGAATAAATCAAGAAAATGAAGAAAGATAAAAATAGAGAGTGCGATTTATACTTGGATGACTTTTTTACTCGGATGAATTTATACTTGCAAGTTTAAACAAGTAATGCAATAATAAAATATATATATATATATATATGTATATATATATATATATATATATATATATATATATATATATATATATATATATATATATATATATATATATATATATATATATATATATATATATATATATATATATATATATATATATATATATATATATATATATATATATATAAGTGAAAGTAGGAATCTTGAATATAAAAAATTAATAAATTTACTTTTTTTAATTCTGTTTATAGCTTAAAATATGTATCTATACCTTTCTCTATGCTTATGTATCAGTCATTGTAATTTGAATATTAATGCCCTATTAAGTATATATAAATGTTCCAATTCTTAGCATTATCAAAAGAAGTGAAACACTGATTGCCATGATACCATCTTATTAAGATTGAATATAAGCACATAAAACAGAAAATTGAAGGATTAATATCTAAACCTGATTAGCTGATTATATTTTTATGAATTATTTTCACTACTATTAAAAAGAATTAATATCATCTTAAAACTGCATAAATGGACTATTAGTTACAGACTGGAGTAATATCTCAAGAAGACATTTATTGCCAGTTATTAAAAATTCCAAGGAAACTTAAACTAAGATTCCCACCCATATAATTTCATCGGATTTAAATACAAACACAGAGAATAGCAGGCTGAAATTTTAACCACGAAACCGCACTCTATGTGAAAATAATTCTTAAAAATGTCATCTATATATACAAATGATATTTTTAAGAATTATTTTCACATAGAGTGTAAAAAGTGATTAATAAAAATAACAGAACGGGAAGTATCATATGCTTTTGCGAAAAAGAAATTCATTTTATTGTAATTGAAGCGTAAAGTTAAAATTTGTTTCGTCAGGAATTGTTTATGAGGAGTTTGAGATGAATGAAAAAAGAACTAAACATTTATGTTATGATGTGCGCAATTTATATTATTAATATAAATAAGTTTATCGAAAATATGATTAAAAATACAATAAAAATTATTGTTAAAATGAAAATTTTGTTTTGTACTTGACTTCAGCAATGAAAAATGAAATGATTAACATTACGTAAAGTATAAATGAATTTAAACTATTCTCCAATACATAAAAACTGAATACAGTCAAATGATATTCCTGATTAAGAGATATATTTCCTTTTATTTATTTGACTTATATATAGACATAATTTATTGGTCCATTCTTTTAATATTTATTTGCTTGCTCTCTCTCTCATCTTAGGTTAATATTTCTAAAATGTTTTACTGGTTTCTATTTTGGCAACCCCTTTTAGGTTGCGTGCTATCCGGTGAAAAACAACGACTTCGCTTACAATATTTTTCACTAAAACATCGAAAATGACAAGAAAACGAGTTATTTTTTTAAATACCTTGTAAAATTTCAGTCATATTTCTGCTGTAAGATAAAATTTTCAGAAAAGATGGGAAGCCATTCAACTTAAAAATAATCGAATAAAAGGAGATCTCTTAGTATGAGGTTTAAAACAATGTTTTCTGTTCACTTTTTACTATGATGAGTTTATTTAGTATTTTCATGCTGCTATGTTCAGTTTCATTGCATATATTTTGTACGTGTGTTTCCTTGTTACGCAAGTGCTATTTGTATATTAATTTAAAGAAATTATTCGAAAAATGTATACCTTGACTTTAAACTATAGTTCGATAATTCTCGTCAATCATGATTCTTAATTATAGAATTATTTAAAATATTAAGTTAGCACAATAAATTTTATGATATGTTCAATTACAAAATGTTATGTGCACTTGGAATTAATTAAAATATAGTTATGAAACTTAGCATCCTCATAGTGTCACATTGAACAAGTTAAATAAAATTTTCAAGTTTTCAATACAATTTTAAAGTAATACCCAATGAAAACTTGTATAATGTGTGTTTAAACAGCGTATTTGCAACACTCAAAAGAGCTGGTTCTGAAATTCCTAGTTAATTTGGACAAGACAACCATTTTTAATGCGCATAACTTCAATGAATGATGTCTTTAAGATCTACACAATGCCACGACGGACAGATGTTTGATTTCATTAGAAGTCACATTATAATCATCAGAGGAAGAGTTTGACGAGAAGATGTATAGGTCAGCTTATTAGATGAATCACTGTCATAACTACAAAGCGAGTGCGTAGTTCTACAGTCTTGGAAGCAGCTAATCAGAGAAGACACTCGGCTACTAATGCAGTACTAAGAATACAAGTTCACAGTACTACTCCCTGTGCCACAAGTGCATAAATGGGTTGGGGCATACCTATAAAAGTCACATTATGGCAGCTTTCATTGGTGTCCCTGGAAAGAAGCCACATCCTAGTCTTCAGTGGAAGAGTTTGACAAACAGATATATTGTTCAGTATATTATACAAATGCTGGCGTAACTACAAAACTACTGTTTAGATCTACAATCTTGCAAGCAGTTGATTAGAGAAGACACTCTGCTGATGCTGTAATAAAGACATCCCTGTGCCACAAATGCATGAATGGGGTCGGACACACCGTGATACCAATAAGGTGATACTATTGAGTGGTTTTCTTCTTCACTTGATATTATCTCTATTGTTTCCTATTATAGGGAAGGATAAAATAAAGAGTTGACCAGACTGAATCTGCAGAATTTACGACAACGTAGTTCAACCATTAAATCTTTCATGCAGCGCAATGTTTAATCCAAAACATGATTCTGTGCTTGAATATGCATTGTGACCAACGATATAAAATTTGACCAAAGGAAATAAACTATGATTTCCCCTGAATTGATTAAGTTGCTTAATTGCTATTCTTCTTTGAATTTTCAAAAAAAAAATACATATCTTGCTTAAATATAAAGATAATTTTAAAAAATTAGTAAATTAAAAATGCACTAGTTTATTATTAACTTAACTATTTTGGAAAAATTATTAGAAGAAAAAATAAAATTAAAAAATGTCCATCTCTCTCAAAAAACACACTAAATATTAATTTTTGTTATAAAAAATATAGATTATATAAAAAAATCCGAATATTTACCTTAAGGTATGAAGTATGGTTCCATTACTGTATATCCTGAGACTCATGTCCGGCAGAATGCTTTTTAAACTTCCGTGTTTCACAATATACGTATTTGGCAACCAAATGTCATCAACGTGAGTTAAACCATTGAGATATTTATATCTTCCTCCATCGTTGTATTTAAGACGAGGATCCACCCATTTACGATGCAGCAAAAATTCTACTTCGTAATTCTGTCAAAAAGAAGTGTGAAACAATTATATTCGAATACAAAATTACACAATAGAAAGATAAAAAAAATGAATATTTTTATGTTTCAATAGTAAAAATTCTATATGTGAGCTATTAACTGAAAAAAACTGCTAAATTCAATTATTTTTATCTCCTTTTTAATCATACTTTATAAAACGTATCTGTTGTTGTTGTTGATACCGGGGCTATCAAGCAGAATTAGACAATTCCCATGAATCCGAAAATAGCTAAAATTAGGGAAATGAGCAGCTTCAATTGAGTGGAAAGTCTAGTACACCAAAGGGCAAAGTTTGATTTATCCCCAGGTGCCTGTCTATTTTAACTGGGCATAATGGAATGGTTTGCACATCTAAAGTAGCCCTAAAATTGAATGGCATATACCGGGAGAGGTGATCGCGAAATATCAACACGATGCTATAGTTCATTGATTGCAGTGACTGACGTGTAATGTCATAATTATAATAATAAGGTATTTAACTGAATGTAAATAAAAAAATGAAATTTTACTTTTGCTAACACAAGTAGTTATAACAAATTTCAAATCATGTGAAGCCTTAAAAATCTGATTCTTCACGATCCGAATTAAGCAGATTTAACGAAATCCAAACTAAATTAAAATCCGAATAATCCAAGGCTGCCAATGACGAAATGCAACAACAACAAGTCTGCGAAGCTAATATATAGATTTTCTGGATGATGTAGTCTTTGTCTGGGAATTTAACTGCAGCATTTATGAATCCTGATATTACTGACAACAAGTCACAATAATTTTTTTATATTTTTAAATACATGTAAATCATCGTACTCATAGGTAGAAATGCCACATTGTTAAAAAATATTAACTATTAAGCATGCAAATATCACGATATACCAAAGTATCATAATTTTTAAAAATTATGGTAATTTGGAACAATTTTCTTGACATTTTTCAACACAGAAAGTTGTTATAAAATTCTCATTTTGCTGGTTTTAACGTATGATTAAAAATTTGATTTTTTTACAAAAAATAAAACGTTTGTAATAAGTGAACTTTATGATTAGGGAAGAGATAGAAGTTTTTGAAAGAATGGTTCTCAGAATGGCATTTGGAGAAGATGCTTAGTTTTGAAAACTATCGATTCTTTTTAAACGCCCGAATATGTTACTAAACTATTTCAACTGAAAGCACGAATTATGGGTCTCTTCAGTTTTGTCAAAACAATTTAAAAAAGTCCAATAAAGAGAAGTTTTATTGCAAATCTCTTCGCTAGTCGGAAAAAAGAAGACTGGAACAACGGTAACTTGGTTCCGTTGAATCATATTTTGATGTGAATCACGAGAGGAACTGGCAGACCATTGCTAAAAATAGAATATAATGATAAGAATTTTCAACAGAATTCCTCAGTCAATTCTGGACTCTCTAGCAAAATATAATAATGATGAGCCCGAAATAGCTCAGGATAATCAGAAAAGTGGGTAAGAAATCACATCTAGCTCTTTGTAGTCAGTAACCCATTAATTAATTTCATATTCATCATAAGTTATATATATATATATATATATATATATATATATATATATATATATATATATATATATATATATATATATATATATATATATATATATATATATATATATATATATATATATATATGTATGATCACAAATATAGAAAAACCTAAACTATTAGTTCTGACAATTAGATTTAATACAATGAAACAGAGATCGCAGGTACACACAGGACAGAAAATATGCTCGCGCAAATCCTTTCACTGTGTGTTTGTGTTCTTTGTGTTTTATCCCTTTTGGGGAATAATGGCATACCCGCTGGGGCCACTGTAAGAAATTGCCATCATACACATACGCACACACATATGTATATATATGCATGTATATACATGTATATATATATATATACATATATAGGGATATGCACAGAGTGTTCGATTAGGAACCTACTATAAATGTTTAAATGTTAAAAAAATATCTAGATTTATCTACAGCTTGGGTATACAATATAAAATATTTCAAAGGAAATGCTTCAAAATTTGATTACAACTGTTGTAGTTAGGATTTCAGCGACTGCTAAACAAACCTATTGTACAATGTTCATCCCAACGAGACACGGCGAACGTCAGCCATTTTCTTCGAGAGACAATATTTGTCATGTGTAACAACCACTGTTGCATACAGTATAAAATTCACGGGATTTAAGAGTGCTAAACTTTTAACGGTTTATCTATCGAAATTATTACAATTAGCACCAACATCTTACAAACACCTTGATGCATCTGAATATTCTTTTAATAAAATTTTGTTTAATTTAATGTTTACCGTAATGTGATTAAAGAATTCTAGAAGATAAACCATTTTAAAATCAAATATGCTCATTATTTCTATGACATATTTTAGTTAAAATAAAAATTATAAATTAAAAGAATACAGCTCAACGAATGGCAAATTGTTCACAGAGCGTTGCATGTATTATTTTGACTTGAAACATGATTTATAAATTATTTTAGAGCATAATATTAAACGTTTATTGCGGAATTGTACCAGACATTTATCCAAAAATTTAGTCATGAAGCGTCTTCACATTTTAATAAGCTACATTGAAAGGAGATATTTATATGTGAAACATATGAAAGATGAATTGCTATGTATTACAGATGGAAAGTGTTTTATGTGATACGTAAAATATTAATCTAATTTTAAAAATTGGTTACATTTCTGCAACCATTTATCTAAGAGTTAAAATAGATTAAAATACTTTGCAAATACTTTTATCAAAAACCAGTCAAAAATTTCTTAATTGATTAGTTTCAAATATGATATGAAGTATTATCCTTTCAATCATCATTAATATAAATATTCCCCATTCTTATTTCCACAAAAATTTCAAAATTAGAGTAATGATATATTAAATATATATTCAAAGCATAATAAATTTTCACTTTCACACTTATCTATTTTTAGTCGAAAATAACAAAACAGTATTCTTTAACAAAACAGAGTTCTTACTCAAATGAATATTCAGCCCAACATTTGGAGCATAAATATGATAACATGTTACTTTATACCTAATTATAGGTTATGCTCTACTTAAAGCTAACGTTGTTAAGGGTGTATGAACATTATTTTCCGAGTTTTTTGGCTTCTTTCCCAACATTTCATTGATTATCCTTTCCTAAGGAGATGAATACTTTCAATTATGTACATAGAAATATGCTCTAAGAAATTCTTATTTCACAATGAAAATCTATTTTTGCTACTAGAAATTCATAAAAAGAAAATAAATATGAAATATGTTCATAATATATGAAAAACATTTTATCATTACAAAAAAACTGGGAAGCTTGCTCAAATCAATTCAATGAAATATACAGTTACTTGCATTAAATTGCTGCAAATTATTCATGATACCCTTTAAATTTTATAGTACTTAATTTCATAATATTTTGTAAATAATTAAAGCTAATATTAAAGTATATGTAAATATGTCTAGTTGAAAATTAAATTTTAATTAATTCTATTCATTATATTACAGGTATATGATATATATATATATATCATATCACTATCATATATATATATATATATATATATATATCTTCATGATAGATATATATATATACCTATATATAATAATAAATTAATTAAAATTTAATTTTCAATGGACATTTTAATATACTTTCCCTTTAAACAATATGTTAATATAGAAAACCGTGAATTTTGTTGTAACTGTTTTCGTTTAAAAATGAACAGGTTAATTTAAACAAAATTTTGCTTACCAAGCTTGACTCATCCGGAGATGACAAAGAATGTAACAACACATTTACTTCTATTGTTGTCAGAACTGTATGAAAGAAATGAACGAATTCTTGTATTATCTTAGTATAATAACAGTAGAAGTAATAACAATTCTACATATATAATAACAGTAGAAGTAAATATATTGTGAAAAAGATTGTAATAGTACATTTACTTCGATTATTGTTACAGCTGTAAGAAAAAGTGTATAGAATTATTGTTAGAACAAAAATGTGTTGTTAGATATGGTTTTCTATCCAATCTATAAAACTGAAAATTCACTGAAAAATCCATTTTATTTTAATATGAATAATTTAAAAGCAGTATACTTAGGATAAAACCTATATTTTAAAAAATATCTCTGTAAATTTTAGAATATAATCTCACTCATTAAGAACATATTTTCATAATAAAATAAATAGATCATTTTAAAATTTTATTTCGTTGATGAAAACGAAATTTTTTAGTTACGACAAATTCATCAATAAAAGTTGAAAGCGTTTTTAGTAACAGATTATTGTTGATGTTACTTATGACAACACTTGGACAAGCCAAGCTCGCTATGCCTTGGCAATGCAAATTTAAGTCAATAATTTGTGAGCGTCTTTAGTTTTAATCAGAGCACCATGAAGGTGATAGTACGTCTTTGCTCTTTTTTAAATCCTCCGATAGATGCAACCACCAGAGAATCCACTCCCTCAATTTTGACATTGATCTGAAGGGGAGGAAATTTTCTCCAGACCATTGCACCCATGGTAACTGCTCAACGACCGACCACAGGACTTTCGATTCCACAGATTTATTGAGCACGTATATCGCATGTACTCAGTGGGTCTTTGGCGGCATTAGGAATCGAACACCAGTCCTTCCGGATGGAAGGCCGATACCCTAACCACTAGGCTACCACGGCCCTTTAGTAACAGATGAATTACTTAAGCAAAATACGCTGAAGTGGGATGTGTTTTTAGAAAAAGCTTCGTAAAAAAATAAAATTTTGACAGAATTTTGCTTCGATTAATCTCACAAAAATCATAACGTTTTAAAAAAATTCGGTGAAAGTAATCATTCTACACTTTATTATCCCTTCACATTAAAACGGTATTTATAAAAGTTCAAAAATGATTCCATGAAAACTTATTAGCGTTCATTTCTCTAAAATTATGTCTTTTTTAGTAAAATATATGTTAAAACAATAGAAACTTGATGTTTACAATTCAATAAAAGACATATATTGAGATTTATTAAATACTAATAATAATTAATCCTTTATCTATTATATGCATATGGATATTATTTAACTTCGTAAAAATTACAATTATCCTTAATTTATGAGGGAATACCACATAATATCATTTATAATCACAACGCTAGTACCAATAGTATAAATTGCATTTTGTTTCTATTTACAAATATGTTTCTTATTTCAAAAATACTTCCTCCCTTGCTCCATAAACTAATATCCATGCCCTTTCGGACGTTGGATAAATCTTTCCGTTTCTGATTTACGCCAACAATTGCAATGTTTTCCGAAGTCTTTATACATCCTTCACAGAAAGCAACATAGTACAGTGCACTCAACTGTATTGTACTGCTTTCTGTGATTGGTTATTTAACGTCGAAAGTACGTGGGAGTCACATTAATATGACTGGACTGTGTGAATTCACTAATTCATTTATTTGTTTATTAAAAGTTGTGTGTGTTTCTTATTAATATCCTCAATTAAATTATTAAAACTGATACCTTAAAATTGATCTATTCGTGAATTTTATTACATTAAAAGGCAATTATTTGTCTAGTATTCTTCTAGTACTCTGCAGTTACAAAAGTTACTTTTAAGCGTTAAATTCATCATAATTTTATCCTAAACTGATACTTTATCAAAATATTAAAATTTATATTGTTTTTATCTTTAAATTATATTAATTCAATACTATAAATGAACATATAGAACTTTTTAACATGTTTATAGATTGGCAAATAAAGAGTTAAACTGAAGCAATTTATTTTAGACAATATTGAGCTAATACATATAATTTGTATCAAATTAGTATTGACTTATATGAGATTCTAAATATCTGCATCTGTAAACACAATATATTACTTTATAACATTTATATTATATCTAAAAAAAAGTAATTTTAGTTCACTTTTAACTTGTCCTAAATTCATCAATTATTAAAAGGAATTTGGAAAACTAGAAATTAGAGATTAGAAAATTAAAATTTATATATTTCATATGGAGTTGATTAGTTTCGTTACGAAATTGATTCTTCATTGCATAAATTTTGTAGGAAATTTTATTAAAAAATTTAGCATACGAGTTACAAAGTCATTAAAAAGCAAAAGAAAGTTAGCCTTCTAAAGTATTCTTAGTATTAGAAATTATTTAAATTATAGGAAAATAAAGTATTTATAGTTAATACTCTTTAACAATTTTATTATGATATATATATATATATATATATATATATATATATATATATATATATATATTATTTGGGGATATATAAATATCCCCAAACAATAAACAATATATAAAAATAATCCACTTTCAACAAAAAATCAACTTTTTACTAATTTTGAGTTTGACTTTAGTTAAGAAATGCTTTCAATCATTCCTGAATTCCCTTCTGTGTGTCAAAGCAGAAAAAGAAATACCAGGAAAATTTAAAAATGTAAATGTACATTATGCAATTTACCTGTTTAACTCGTTGACTTTGATTTATTGCATGGTTTACATTGCGTGACGAACTCTAAAACTATTACCCAACATTTTCTGTTACAATCAATCAATCGCTCCTTAAAATATATCAATATTCTTCGTTCTGATGATTTCATCCATGTCTAATATTCTTTTATATACAAAATTATATTTAAATGTAATAACAGTTCAGAGTTACTAATAAAACAATAGAGATTGTTCCTTCCACTGTAATTACATTCAAATGTAATTTTGCATACAAAATAATAATAAAGTAGAATATGATAATAAAAGTCATTCTCAAAATTACGGTTTGAATAAATCATAAAGTATTTTCATTTTCATACTGTATAACATGATACTAATATATGAAATGATGGCATGAATAAAAGAATATGAATTAACACGAGTAAAAGTAAATAATTCAGAATTTTATAATCTTAAACTCGCTTAATTAAAAGTCTCGGATTGGATTTTCACAATTTCATCAGCTATATGAGCATGAATTGCTGCTGCATTTTTTTTTGTTTATGCTATTAAATTTTTATTGTTCCTCACATATTATCAGTTACATAGCTGTAACTATTATGATCTCGTAATTTCTGCGCTTTAGTTTGTCTTACTTTTAACCTAAAAACACCTTTAATTTTATATCATTTTATTCTACTTTATATATTTTATAATATTTTATTATTAATAATTAACTATTATAATTTTTGAGTTACATTTTTAGCCTTATTTTCAACAAATTTCTAATTTTACATTATTTTATTTTACTTTCTTCTATTTTATATATATTATTTTATAAACACATAACTATTATATTTCCATATTCTTCTTGTACTTACATTGAACGAAAAATATTTTTGTTAAAAAATAAGCTTGATAAATAAAAACGAAGGAAATAAATTATTTTTTTATTGTGTTATTCTAAGCTATTCAATCTTATATTTTGTAAGCATAGCTGTCATAGTCTCGAGTGGGTTTTTTTATTTTTAAGGTGTGTTACTTTAACACATATTTAATTTTGTACCACTTCTATCTACCTTATTTCAAGTTATTTTATTTCATAATATTTTGTAAACATAACCCCTTTTAGTTATTTTTACTTAAAACTTTTCCATAACTTTGTATTACTATTCTACTCTCCTTTATTTCATGATATTTTGCAAGTATAACAATTATATTCCAATAATGGCAGAGTTTTAGTTAATATTACCTCATATTTTAGTAGCAATGTCTGGTTAAAAGTTAGATTATTAACTACATTAAAAAATTATAAATTAATTTTTCCTCATTTTTCTATATTACAGTATTTTGTAAGCATAACTATATTATGTTCTTAATTTCTGTGCTTTATTCAGTCTTAATTTAAATATGAATATCTCTATTTTTGTATCATACTTTTTCATTTTATAAAATTCTTAAAATTATTTACTATGCATTCGCAAATTATGTACTTTATATCAATTTTACTTTTTGAAATAAAACTTCATATATCATTTTTAAATTATACTTCATTCTATTTATTCCTTATTATTTAATTATATAACATGCAATAAATTTACTTATGTATGCATCCGTAATTTTTGATTTTCACAGTATTTCTTATTTTTAACATAATAATATATATTTTATTATATTGTCCTATTTTGTAGCATTTTATTTGTTACATTTCCGCCTTTCTTTCAGCAGGAAAATTGTCACTGTTTGATGTATATTAACGTGAAATTTCCGGACGTCTGATCGTTCTATTTTTACAGGCTTTTAAAAGTAGAACTCTAATTGTAATTATCTTATAAATGGTTATTTAGCTAATCGAAAAGTTATTGATTATTTTACCAGCAGGTTAAGTGATGTGTGAGTTAGCTTAAAATATTATCATCAATATTTTTAAGGTTCGGTATATTTTGTTCTGTTTTCATAGATTTTTATTTGATTTTTATGAGATTTTAGAAAAAAAAAGACTGAGTTTTAGAGATATAGGAAGGAAAAAGTATATATGCGATAGTATGAGATTTATAAAAAGGTGAAAATGTAAATTAATTAAAGCAAAATTATGAAGATAAAATAATGTAATAATCCTAATAAAAATATTTTTCTAATTGATTTTCAACCCGATTCATTAAGTGTTGAGCTGGTCAAAGCTGTGGCTTTCAATTCAATAGTTCATTGGTTCAACTTCCACTTCAAGAATGGTTGCTTATGGAAGCTCAATTAAACTGTGTATCTTAGTCATATTAGTCCTAGTATATCAAAAGCGATAGAAGAACAGTGAAAAAATAAATTAAAAATAAAAAACCAATCATTTTATTGGGCACGTGTAACCTGTGAAATGCGAGTTTTTAAAATTTTTGTAATATTTTTAAATATTGAAAATCATATATTAATTGGAATTTTACAGGAAGAAAATATATAAATGAAAAAAATCCTTGTTAATAAATAAGAGTTTAGCTTATTTGTCTCTCACTTAAAAATTTTTATTAAGTAACCTTAAATTATCAAGAGTATTCTTAAGAGGGCTCATTTGATCAGGATCTATGACTTAAAGAGTATTCCAAATCATTCTCTCTCCATATCTGAGGTGGGAGTTGAACCCATGAACTGTTAAACTTATGGCCAAAGTTCTAACCAGTTGATTGCTAGTTAGATTTTTAAAAAAAAGGAAAATTGAAATATGAAAGATGTTCCTTATTTCAAGATGTTAATTGCAAATATAGAAAAATAATTAGTTTGAAATAACTCATGTTAGAATATAAAATATTGCAAATAATTATGAACTCTATCTTCCAGGTGTTAATTACCGAACAGACAAACTGGACATGACAAAGTTTAGAAAATAAGTATAATTTAGCTGATTAAATTAACACTGATCAATTGCACAAAATTCAGTGTAAATACTTTCCTGAGAAACATCTAAAAATTGTAGCGCAAAGATTTCAATTTTAAACTGGCGATCTATAATAAATTCATTAGTGTGAAAAACATGTAACCTATTCCCAACCAGGAAACACGCAATGACATGGATTTTTATAAAAGGCAGAGAATTTAATACTTACTATTCTTAATCCATTTCAACTGTTTGTTTATACACAAGTTTTAAAGTATTTGTGGTATGTTTTACAATGCGAACAGAAATTGATTTAAGTGTTTACTTGACATTTCGTTTAGAAATTTCACAACAAATATCCAAGTGTTCCCGCATAATTTTCTATTTACGTTAAACCGAGAATACATCAATAAAATTTTGTTTTGTTGAGAAAACAAAAGAAAATATTTTAATTATTATCTATATTAATAAAATGATCAAATTTTGATAGTATTCTCATTATATTAGGTTGGGGAATAAGTTCGTAACGCTTTTATCAAAGACTGTTATTTAAACAAAACACAATAATTATATCAATAAGTTAATCAATTATATATTCACCTCATTCGTAATTACACAGAGCTATTTGCAACCTCTTCCCACCTCTCGACCCATTTGTTGATGCCGTTCCTCCAAAAATCCCCTGGTCTGGTGTCAAGTTGTTCAGCCAGTTTTTAAGGACCTTTTTGTTATTGAAGGTAACGCCCTTCATATGTTTTGACAACAAAAAGGAGCCGAAAATATGGTAATTGGTCGGTGCAAGGTCCGGTGAATACGGCGGATGCTGAAGGACCTCCCATTCGAGCTCTTGAAGTGCGGCTTTGACGACTTGTGCTTCATGGGGTGTGGCGTTGTCGTGAAGGAGTATGGTTTGACCATGTTGATCAGGTCTTTTCAGTCGAATAGCCTCATTCACGCGATGTAGCTGGGCAATGTAGAGCTCCTTATTGACTGTGGCATTCTTTTTAAGCATTTCAAAGTGAACCAAAAGGTACTTAAAACTGACTCAACAACATCTTTAACACCAGACCAGGTGATTTTTGGCGGAAATGCATCAACAAATTGGTCGAGATGTGGGAAGAGGTTGCAAACAGCAACGGTGAATATATAATGAATTTATTTATTGATATAATTACTGTGTTTTGTTTAAATAAAAGTTTTTGGTAAAAACTCTACGAGTTTATTCCCCAACCTAATATATATATAAAATAAAATAATGCTTTATTGAGAATAGTTTCATTGAATATATTATGCTCTCTGAAAAAGTTATCAAAAAACTATCTCAATTATATTTTACATTACATACTGTGGAAAACAAAAAAAGCATAAAGTTACACTGGTTTTAAAATACATTTCGTTGAAAAAATACAAGCACACCGTAGACATTCAGTCATGGCCATAGAGCTCGACATGCATTTGCTGTTTTGAAAACGTGTAGTGGACGCCCAACGGCCTAAGGCAGCTGCAATGCCTCTTAATTTCCACTATAAGGGTATAGTTCGACCTGATGATAGTCAATCATGGCCTCATAGAGCTCACTAAATCAACAATTGTTAAAAAGGAAGGATAATAGCTGAATGGATGTGGGTCAATAACATTTCTTAATTTCATCTTCATGAAACTTGTCTAGAAAAGTGATATCACAGCTCGCTCTTCTTGTGCAAATGAGGTCATTTGCCACAGGAACTCATAAACTGCTGTCTCCTGTAAAATCATGGAGATTAGTAGGTAAATCTGTATGAGGAACTCAGGCCTCCATTTTATCCCACTTTTTGTTTTGTTGTTGCTTATGACAAATGGACAAGCCAAGCTCGCTATGCCTTGGCTACGCGAATTTAAGTCAACAGGGAGCGTCTTTCGTTTTAATCAGTGCACCACGAAGGTAAAAGTACGTCTTTGCTCTTTTTTAAATCCTCCAATAGATGGGGCCACCAGAGGATCCACTCCCTCAATTTTAACATTGATCTGAAGGGGTAACTTAATGGAACACCGACCCACCCGAAGGTATGCGGTGAGTGAACGTCGTTGCGTAATCCAGTCAAGAGGTGCACCACAAGGCTGAAGCCAAGGTTCAGGTGGTCGCAAAGGTCAAATGACCGAAAGAACTCCCAGCAAGTGGTGGGTTGACCCAAATCACTATAAAAAGGCTCAAAGTGATGGGGCGAGAGAGACGTTTATTGGAACTCGCTCTGACTGGAAGATGGGGGCCAATTTGGCCTATAAAAATTAAAAACAGACAAGGTTACAAAACAGTATGATACAAGATAAAATACAAACAAGGTTACAATACAGTATGATACCAGATTAAATAAAGATAAGAAATTTTACATATGTACAAAGAACAGAAGAGGTGGAGTCAGCCAGTGAATTGGTAGTGCATCTCTTGCAGTAGAATCTCCTGGATCCCCTTCCGGAATCCTTTGTTGGAGAGGAATTGTGGGGCTCTATCAGCTCTGGCAGAACTTGGGAAATGGCGTGTCCTGACATCTGTGTAGTGCTCACAGTCGAATATGAGGTGATTGACGTCTTGAGTCTCTCCATCATGTGGGCAGATGTCATCTTGTCCATGGAATCGTCTTCTGTAGGTTCCAAAGGAACCATGACCAGTGAGGAACTGGTTGAAGTAGAAGTCTGCAGAGATTCTTTTTCTAGATACTTTAGGAAAGAATGAGTAGAGTCTCCTGGTCTTGGTGGAGCACTCCCAGAGATGTTGCCATCTATGCAGTTCGTCTATATTGGTAAGGGTGATAAGCTGTTGCCTGCTGAGTCGGACTGTGATTCCAATATCCTCATTTGTGGTTGCGTCTTTGGCGGCTTTATCCGCTTCCTCATTGAAACGGATGGCCACATGTGCTTTTACCCAGTGAAAGGTAAAAGTTTGGGGGTTGTTCGTGAGAATCTCCCTAATGTCGCTGATGACGTCACTATTGATGACTGTAGCAGAGAGAGCCGAAAGCACAGATTTAGAGTCTGTGTGGATGTGGCAGACCGGGACATTATGTTCCAGAACGTATTTCATGGTAAGAAGAATGGCAGAAGCTTCCACTTCGAATACCGTTGCGTCATCATTCAGTCGGACTTTGGTGCTCCAGATAACAACTTCGTTGCAAAGAATAATGGAGGCACATCCTACTCTGTTGACAATCTTGGAGCCATCAGTGTAGGCAAAATGGTCAAGATGGTTAGGAATGGGCGACCATTCCACTTGTCTATGAGTCCAGGGAGGATCATTCCTCAAAGTACGAGTCCATGCATTCTTAGAACACCAGTTTCTGTCGCTAACACTAATAGTCGAACCATAATTCCACAGCTCGAATCGTTTCTTATAAGAATCTGCCTTCAGATGCAGAGGAGGGCAGCCAGCAAGGACTTGAAGGGCATCAGTAGAGGTGGTTCTATAAGACTTGGTGATCTTAAGTAGAGCAATTCTCTGTATTTGTTGCAACTTACCATTGATGCGGACTGTGTCCTGGTACCACACCTGGCACCCATACAGGATTATGCTCTCAACAACACAGGTATAAGTCAGTTTGAGAATCTCTGGTTTAAGTCCCCATGTGGCCCTAGTAACTCGGGCAAGTTTGTTTTGCAAATTGTTTATTCTTTCCTTGATCCAGTTCAAGTGCGGAAACCAGCTCAGTTTGGGATCTAGGAGGATTCCTAGATATTTCATTTCAGAGGTATAGGAGATTCTGTGACCAGAGATGGTAATGCCAGGTCTCCTGGTGATGTCCCTGTGTGGAACAAATATAGTATAATTGCACTTATTGAGACTAAGTTGAAGTCTAAACTTTCTGGTCCAGTCTTCCACTATATTCATGGGTTTTATAGCCATTTTAGAGAACAGGAAATTTTCTCCAAACCATTGTACCCATGGTAATTGCACAATGACCGACCACTGGACTTTCAATTCCAAGGATTTAACGAGCACGTATATCGCATGTACTCGGTGGGTCTTGGGCGGCATTGGGAATCGAACTCCGCCCTTCCGGATGAAAGGCCGATGCCCTAACCATTAGGCTACCACGGGCCCCCCCCCACTTTTTGTTCTTATCTATAACCGCTCTTCCATATTTTTCTACTCCGATGAGAGTTATTCACGATCATGTGTTTGCTGTATAATTATATACTTGTATTACATGAATGATTTTAATATCAAATCATATTTAAATCACATTTCATCAAAATTTGTCCAATATTTCTAAAAATAATCGGAAAAAATTTAAAACTTCTTTAATTTTGAACATTAGTTTATTTTAATGTAATTTTAAATATTGTATTTGTGAATTACACCTTGAAATTTGAATAATGAACTGGTTTTATAGTTATAAATTTATGACATGGTACCAGATCGGATTGTTACCAATATTTCCACACAATAAACTGAAATAGAATTTCTCTCCTGAAAAATATAGAATAAGTGAAATTTAAATTCTGAGTCATTAAATCATAATAATTTCCAAAATGTTTAAGCAGTCTTACTCTTTATAGTATTCCTGAGTAAGAAAACAATCCTAAAGTATCTTATTGCATATTAAATAAATAAATATAAAAATCAGTTGCATTATATGCTACTTTTAATAAATAAAAATAATCTGTGTTAAAATTCATTTAACAAATGTAAAATTTACGAACAATAATTTCATTTAGAATAAATTACTTTATATCTTCATTTTCATTTGCTGAGATTTTGAATGTTATAAAACTTACTTTGAGGTCTAATCCTTTTGTCATATTTAGATTCAAAAACCAATGAATCTAGAATCTGTTTGTCACTCTCATTGTTAGTGAACCTATAGCATAGAGAAAAACACAATTAAAGACTGCCCAAATAATAAAACAGTATATATATATATATATATATATATATTACAACAATTTTGAATATTAAGCATTTATTATTTTTGCGTACATAAATGTATTTTATATAAATGTCATCCTTTGGTGCATAAATATCAACACAACGTGACATATTTCATGTTATTAAACTTTACTCGCAATTTTATACAGATATTTCTTTGTTACCATTTCGAAATCTAAAGTAATACATTATAATTTGATTTTTAAAAAGAGTAAATTTTGTTTTGTACTCATAAATCTAAAAATTGTAAATTTTTAAGTAAACTATACTTTTGCTGCATTATTAAAGTATGAAAAAATGCAATTTCACATTGCAATAGACAGTTAATTACACAAGACAAATGTAACACAATAAAAATTTGCTTATGTAGTATAACGCAAAGAATAATACGGGGTACTCAGTGAAATTATACATTGTGCTATTGTACAGTTTATACGTATTACCAGAAATGCATATCAAAGGATTAGATAACAGTTAAAAAGGGAAAGGAACTTCAGATAAAGAAAATTAGGCAAGACATGTTACTTGTTTTCATTTGAAGAAAACTCCTTTTATATATAAACTCTGGTAGAAAACAAATAATCGACCGATAACTATGAATTCAGTTAAGCAATGATAATGTATAAATAGTGTATGATATTACATTTCCGATAGCATATTTCTGCATATCAAATGCAATAGGTACAGTTAGCCACTTGCATTAGTGAATCATGATCAAGTAAATGAGATTAACACCTGAGATATGATCCCGCGTTCTACAATACACTTCAAAAACGGAAGGACATTGGACCCAAAGGAACTTGTAAAAGTACATAAACATATATTGGTCATTTTAGCACGATGGATTGTGTTGATGTGTTGTATCGAGTCTGCTTCTTTTTGTAACATAATGTTCAGAATAATATAGTAATAAGAATACAGATTATCACATATCCTAGAATATTCATCAGTTCCTATGGTAAAGGCTAAGGGGGTAGTTTCTCTTGGCAAAGGCTTGATGCAACCGAGGGTAGAAGACTGATTTAGCACCGTTGCCTTTTAATATTAGTTAGGAAAAAATGGAGTGGCCTGCACGTCTAGGGTGGCCCTAGTGGGAGTGAAAAACTCTCGACTTATTTCACACGCTCCAACCAGGAACACCCCTCGCTGCGATGAGGATACTAACAAGACTTATTCTAGAGGTGACCAGACTACTTACTCTAGCCCCTTAACCGGCTATCCCGAGATAACTCGGGCAAACAATTCTGTGCGTTTCCTGTCTATCCCGAGCCCCTTTGGCAGGGGCAACTGGCTTCACTGCAATGCTTCAAATTCAACCCCCAGAATTGACAGATTACCTTTAAATCATAGCTGGGGAACTTATTTACTGAACGGTTGCGGTTGATTTAACAAATGCGATTAATAAATTTAGAAACAACGTATATAATACTAATTTTAACTTTTATTATTAAGTTTTTAAATTATTAATATTTTTTAGTTTTTTCATTGTATAATATATATATATATATATATATATATATATATATATATATAAATATATATATATATATATATATATTATGCTTAGTTGTAAACTTCATAGTATATGAATATGTGACTTGGCGACAAGGTTAAAATATAGAAATTTTTTTAATGAATTTGTTCAAAAATTAAAAATTTTAAAATTTTAAATATATAATCTAATTTTAATAAAATGCAACTATAAAAAGTTCTTTTATTTTTTAGAGTTACATTTTATTAAAATTAGATTATATATTTGTTTTGCGAATAATTAATCTATGTAATCTCTCAGGTATTATTTAATTTCACAATGTACCTAATTTTAGTTTATAAATTGAATAACTTGTTACTAATTATCTCATTTTAAATGCTTATATAATTTATAAAAGAGTGTCAAAAAATTGGAACTGTTTAACTGTCGACTGGGTACCGATTGCGAGCCCCAGAAAGATCATTGAATATACAGTCCGTGTCCGAAGAGTTATCTTCATAATAAAAATAGAATTTTCTTCACTGCTTGAATCAGATATAATGTTCGTAAGCCGGTAATATTTTCACATATGCAATTAGCTACTAGAATAACATCTGAGAGTGAAACAGTACTCATATACATGTTTGTGTGTGTGTATATATATATATATATATATATATATATATATATATATATATATATATATATATATATATATATATATATATATATATGTGCAAACAAGAATTGGGAAGTCACAATATGGCATTTCAATAATTTGTTCTGGCCAGCTGAAGGCGATTTATTGACACGCTCACCTGGAATGCATCAGGAAACAGATGTTTCCAAGATAATTCGATTCGAAATGTGCATCCACTACACTGGTGCTGCATTTGGTTTAAATTTACATTTATCGGTTTCAAACGGAGTTTGAAAAAATTCCAAAGTTCCAATTGTTAGGCATTTGTCAATCCTGATATCAAATTGATATAATCAGAAACACCAATCGATCATTCTGTTATCTTCATTCTACTTGTAAATAATTTAAAATTAACTACATGTGCATTAATTTTCTGTTTACTCGAGAATTTGACTGAACATGTTTTGAAATTTTTTACATTGTTGTTAGCTTCACACTACTCATATTTTCAGTACACATATTTCAAGCATTGGCTAAAATACCAAGATCAAGGTAATTACAAAATATGAAGGAATAAATGCTCTTACATAACTATTTTCGAATTTTAGAATGGGACTTATGTTACTCTTTATTCCACATAAAATTATAATATTTTGTTATGATTAAGGTCTATAACTTTAAAAGGAAGCTATTATTTTTAGAAAGAAAATTTTAATTTTGATTAAAACTTTCACTCAATTCACATTTTGCTACAGGACTGGCAAATGATATTTAAATACATCAAGAATTGTTTATTTCAGAAAAATTATGAGAAATATTCTCTTAAATGTTTGTTTAAGAAATGCAAATCTGTTTCAGAGACATTATAATATAATCTCACCATAAGCTCTCTCTATCTAATGATAAAATTTAAATATCTAAAAAATGTTTGAACTTAGTAATCACAAGCATTTTTTCGTATAAGCAAAACAGCGGAAAACATGTTAAATTATTTAATGTCTTTATTGTGAGGTTTCAAATTATTTCAATAATTTTTTTTTTTTGTAAAATTAAGGATATTTTAAACTAATATTTTGTAAGTATAATTTAAAATCATTAAATTAAAGTTAAAGTTACTTACAAATTCCGGAAAATATGAAATTTCCTTTATCATGGAAAAGAAATAGTTTCATTTACTAATTTAGTGATTACATTTTAAGTATTAAGCTTTTTTCTCATATACTTCAATATCTAACAGCTTTGCACTAAAGATTATACTTTCACCTTCTTGAAACAGAATATTTCAAATAAGCACTATGTTATGGGTTTTTTATTCCTTAAGTATGTTTTCGAAAACAAAGTTCAATAACTTAATTCTAATATTAAAGCTAAATAATTTGACCTTCAATAAGATGTCTCTAACATAAGAAATAAATTTTGTTTTTGTGATAAATTAATAAATTATGATATGTATTTTTAACAGGTTAAACTTTATGTAAAATTAATACTTTACAAAGTATTCATTTCTGGTTAATGAATTTATGCTTATAAAATTTAATTTTGAGAATATTTACTTCTTTAATCAAAACTATTTAACGATATTTGATTAATCAAATCAAAAGTAGCTAAATATTTTTATTTATAACCATCAAAATAAGAATGAAGTAAAATCATTAATGTACTAAAGTACTTTAAAAAAATCTTTCTCTAAATTTATAGCTTATAATGATTTGCATGTCAAAGCAGATGTAATTCTGTGAAGGCAAAAAATATTTAATGTAGGGCTAATTTGAATATGTGAAAAAATGTGATATTGACAAGTTCTATATTAAATATTCAATTATTAGAATACTATTGTAAACAATAGCGTTAAGAAGTCCCTGTTTTTATATTTTTGCCATTTTTCTCCTTTTGAAAAACAAATATTCATACCAGATACACATTAATTTTAGTATTTATGTAAAACAATTTAAGAAATGCTAAAAGATATATAACAACAACACGGGTTCTGGTATGGAGTGACATTTTTTACATAATTAGAAACGGAAATCTTTCGGTACGAGGAATTTAATATGAAAAATATTTGCTACCAAAATTTCATCTGTTGTCAGTAGATTACTATATACTATAAAATCTATTGTTAGGTAATGAAGTTAGCTTTTTATTTTTTTAAATTATTAAAAATATACAATATCTAAATTCTTCAATCTGTGTGTATTAAAGCAACAGAAGCGTTTCTTTTAATGATTTTGACAATTATTTGATGATTTTAAAAATATAATATTGATTTTGAAAAGTATCTGCAATGATTACCAATTACAAATAAACAGCAAATTAACTAAATTATTACAGCTATTTAAAAACAATACATTTTTAACTATCTGGGAAATGAAAAACATTTTACTGATCTTTAATAAAAAAGTAGTGATTGAAATAATTATATTTATATATATATATATATATATATATATATATATATATATATATATATATATATATATATATATATATATAATATATAATGACATTTAAAAATTATAATACGATATTGATTATGATGACTATCTTATATATTTTTAATTGTTTAAGATTTTAAATACAAAAACTGCTTAGAAATAAATTTAATTTCTTGATAATTTACAAAATAATTAAATAAAAATTCATATTTAGGGTAATAAAATTATAATAAGGACTTGAAGAAATTTTCGAGCAGAACATTCACAAAGCAAACTGCGAGCACATGTGGGTTTCTACAGCTGACAGCGATTGATGGGCTTCCCCACTGTAAGTCATTGGAATATGATTATTGTGAGGTGGTACAGAGTACAGCGGGAATACGTGTCATCAAGAATTAGAGGCTTTTGTATTCTTGACAAGTGCTAGAAGGGGGAAAACTTGCTTTGCAGTGAAAGCCAAAACTATGTTGCCACCGCGAAGCAAAAATGATGCACTTTCTTCACAGAAGCCTAGACGGTTAAGGGGCTAGGTTCGTTACTGGCCATCTGCTTGACCTTAAATTTGATTGTAAACGTAAGCTCTATCTTACCTGTTGTAAATGCACCAGGCTAGCTCTCAACACCTTCTTTTGTGTCTGGGATTTATTAAAGGAATTTTCTTGCGAGTCACCTGTTGTTTCTTGATTTTGTAAAGATTGCGGTGCTCGTGCATCTAGTGTAACAATGCAGCACTAGATGGGATCAGAAACAACAACATAACGCTCTTTTTCTCCTTAATATACAGTGATTTTTTTTTCTACACTGTTGTCCGCCGTAAATGCACCCTGAAGGATGCATGTGAATAACATGAAATTTACAACATGCATTAGCGGAGGTGAGATATGTAAATGATTAGATTTTAAGCGCATATGCACATCACACGCGCCTGTAACACCAGCTTCAAAGAGCTATTTAGGGCTTGGAGATTTCGACGATTTCAAGTTCGGCAGTTGTGTTTTCTTGTGGGTGTTTTTTTTATTTTTTTCAAAAATAATTATCAATTATGTTTTATAAAAAACATCGATTATTTTTTGATCAGGTATCCGAGTTAGAAAGAGGAATGATAGTGGCCTACCGAGATTGTAGATTATCCTTCAGGGAAATCAATAGTCGTGTTGAACGAAACCAAACAACTGTAATGCGAATATGTGATCGTTGGATGCAGGAGTGTAGGACGGACCGACGCGTGTTCGATCACATACACCTCAATACGCCATTTCACGTGATGATAGGCAAATTGTGCGCATGGCAGTGACGAATCGCTTACTCATATCACGAACCATAGTACAGCACATTCAATCTGTAATGTATCATCGAGAGTCTGCACATACCATTCGTTGCTGTTTACAGCAGAGTAGTTTGTCAGCAAGATGTCCATTGTTCGTCTATCCTTGACGCAGAACCACAGACGTCTCTGCTGACAATGATGCGATGAAAGAAGGATGTGGACGGCAGAATGGAATGAAATTGTCTTTACTGGCGAGTCAAGCTTCTGTCTGCTACACCACGATGGTCGCATTCAAGACTGGAGACACCGTTGAGAGAGGGTGTCTCTAGAACACAAGAACACATCCAAAGTTTCTTTGAATCAATGCCGAGGCATGTGGTAGTGGTGATCTCAAACAATGGCGGCTACTCTGGCTACTGATTTTAGCAGTAGTAACTACATTTCCCCGAAGTCTATAAATTTAATCATTTGATACTTGGTCAACATGTTATCTACAAATTAAATTTTGATGTGATATCTCTTGTCCTTTTGGTGCTACAATTTAGGTGGTCAGCTGTGTAGAACAATAATTTCTAAAACGTATAATAAATGTAATCAGGACAATAAATTCCAGTTAATAAAGCAATATATGAATTATATTTGAATATACATTCTATTATTCAAAGTTAATTATCTTCAAATGTTTTTATACTTGATAATTACCTGTTTCGTTAAGCATTCGTTTTACTTTTTAGAATTGAACTTGTCATTTCGTGACACGTTATTAAAAAGCAATTTTGCTGTCAGAGCCAGAGATGCGGTATTGTGTGACATCAAGAATAACTTTTCGAAAAAACAGTTTTAAGATATTGTTACAAACGAAAGAAATAAATTTGCTATAAATATGATAAAGTTGTATGTTTCCTGCTTTTTAATAATAATCCCTGCTTTTTAAATAGCAATTCCTGCTTTTTAAGTAACAATGGCTCAAAAATGGCAAATATTTTTAAGGCGTACACTGCTATATATGAAGTATTTAGACTTTTAATAATATTTTAAGAAACAGTATCCAATAATAGAATAGTTTTGCTTTCAAAAACGAAAACATGAGGATAAAAACTTTCGGAAGTAAGCTGAGAGTGTAAAGATAAGTGAATGGAATAAAAAAAGAGGAACAAACTTCAGAACACTCCGTAAGATTCAGATAATTGATTGCACACATTGATTAATTTTGATTGCAGACATTGAGTAATTGACTTAATTAATGTACACATTACTTAAGAAAACTGAAAAAAGAGCTCTTATTCTGCAGGATATTCAGCACTGTAGCATAGAAAATCAGTTAATTTGCTGTTTAATAAAATTACTCAACTTCTCCGTTAAGAGTAGCTCAAATTTTAACAGAGTTGTATGTATAATTTATAAATAATCTTTGCAGATCAAGGAAACCGTGATTCTTTCAAGCGTTTTATCTTTCATAGGTAGTAAAAGAAGAAAATGATAATGTTATGCTTTTCTGTGTGATTATAATAATGATTGTGTAATTGAGGTTACTAAATTTCATTAGATAAAAATCTTCGAATCCTGTATTCCGTATTTAGATTAATATAAATAATACAAAATATCAGTTTATATATTGATAATCATTGCAATTTTATCAAAATATGGAAAAATTTTAAAAAATATTATAACGCTAAAGAAGATATTTGATCTCATCTTTATTTAAATTATGTGTATTAGAAAAATTAATAAATTAGTTCATAGCTCTTATAGGATAAAATATATTTCATCAAGATTCACTAAAAGCTAAATTCTTAATCACACTAAGATGATGATCCCAATTTAAGGTCCACCACAATTGAAAATGAAATTGGATGTTGATTTCTCTGTTTTCTGGTAAACATCTGTCAGTGTAGATACTCAAGAGTTTCTTCAAAATACCCAAATTTACAAAATGTGATTACAGCCTTTTATATACGGAATACTATCTCCAAATGCAGTATTGTTATGGATGTTTAAAAAGATTGGCAACGGTGGTTAACAAGTAAGTCATACTACACGAGGTCGAAGATTCATCCAGGAACTGTAAATTTAAAATAATTATAAAATCCAACGCAAAGACTAAAAATAATATCATTAAAAGAAAATAAATGAATAATTTTAAATGGACTGCACAGAAAAAGAAACTTGATATAAATATTTCTCAATTTGTCAAAAATAACGTACAAAATTTTAATATATATATATGTATATATATACATATATATATATATATATATATATATATATATATATATATATATATATATATATATATATATATATATATATATATATATATATATATATATATATATATATATATATATATATATATATATATATATATATATATATATATATATATATATACTTATCATTGTCTCTTGTTCATACTACTACTATAATATATCAGAGGAAATCCGTAAAACTGTCTTTTTATCACTGCTAACTATTACGTAGTAATTAAAAATTTAAGTTTATTAACTGAAAATCTTGTATTGATTCAAATTTTTAAAATATGCTCCATCTTCCTGTCTAAATTAAAGGTCATTTAGTTTTTTCATTTTCTTTATTTTTCAGATTTAATAAAATATTTTTGAATATTTAAGAAACCAAAGGAACATTTTTTCCGAATTTTGTCCTTACAATATTAATTTTGTTAGCATTTAAATGTAGAAATAATAGTAAAAGTAATCTATCATACTTGAACTCTTTAAAAATATTAAAATCTAACTTTTATTCTTCAAGAAATACCAGTGAACAATATATTGTGATAGAAAATAAAACAAATATTCAACCAAATATTGGCTAAAAGACCACTTGAAAGAGGCAAATTGAACAAGTTTCTGAAGCCCAGACGCGTAGATCTAGATCATAAAAAATTGCTAATAAATAAAAATAATACTTGATGGAAAAATTATTTGTGTTGTTAGCATCCTAATAAATAATTTTGGAAGACTCTCTGTCTCTCTCTCATTCTATGGTAAGGCTTGGGGTAAATCCTTAAGATTAAATCATCTTTTAAACACTTATTTTATTGCAAATGTAAAATATATAAGTCCTCACTCCATTTAAATTAGAAATAAATATTCACCAAAAATATCTGTTAAAATGCATGCTTATAACGAAATAAATCGTACTTTTAATCTAGTTCAATACCTATTAAAACTTAACGCGTTGCGAAATAGTTCATTTTTTTATTTTCGAAGTACGTTGCTTTTCCCTCCTAATAAATATATTCAACAACTATTGGACATGGTTGGTGTAAACAAAATCAAGGATGTTTCTGGAGCATATTCTCTAGATGCAGCACGCTATGAAGTAATGATGAGATTAATCGATATATCGGTTTTTATGTGGGAAAGTTTTGGCTTACTTTTCGGCAACATGTCAACATTATTCAGTTATAACTCAAAAAATAAACCTGAAAAATCACAAACATTTCTTCTTATACTTATAAATAAAAATCAATAAAAATTATCAAAATTCTTAATCAATTAGCAGATTACCCCTTAAGAATAAACAAAAATCTAATAAAACAAGATAGCTTAAATAACAGTACTCTTAATTTTCTTGTACCTGGATTGATTTTCAAAATATTATTTAATGTACCTCAAAAATTCAAAATAAAAGAATAAAAAGGAACATCAACATCTTGACGAAGTACTCAAAGCTTTTAATTAAAACTAAATTTAAAGTTGTTTAAAATTTAAATAATACTTTTAAAGATAAAATTAGTGTAAAAAGATTAATTTGAAACATATAGACGGATATAGTAATTAATACAATAAACAAATGAAATTTCTAATTACTACCTTCATATATTGACAAAATCTGATGATTCTTATCATGAAGATTTCTACTTTTATATAAAAAAAGTATATATATTTAAAAACATTTGTCCATTTTTTTTAAATTAGTGCGTGTATAAAGTCTTTACAGATGAACGAATAATTAATTACAAATTAAAATTACATATTATATATTCCAATTAAAACATGTTTCATCGGAAAAAAAAGCAATATAGAAATTATTGTAAAAATTAAATTTATGAAAGTCTCAAGAATAGATTTTTCCAAAATAAAATTCATTTAAAAAGTGGTATCACAAAAAGCGTAATCAAGCTTTTGATATGGGAAGTTCATTAAAAATGAAATTAAAATAAAAAAAAACAAAATAACATGCAAATAAAAAATAAAAACATGTATAAAAGACAAATGTGTTGTGTAAATATCTTCATTCATCTTCTTTTTTAATTGAGTGATAAACTTGTCTTAGATATAAGTTATGTCTGTTACACAGAAAGCATTATTGAAGAAGCATTTTTATTTGAAAGACAATAATACAATCAGATTTATTTCAAAATATTCACATAACTTTTAATATTTTACTATGTGTGGAAAGTAAACTGAACATGTAATTTTTATACAAAAAGGGAGAGACATATATGAGTATGAAATATAGAGTATACATGTGATACTCTATATTTCATGCTGTTGTCTCTTTTTACATATAAAAATTGCAGTTTTCTCTCTTCACTTAATAAAATATTAAAATCCTTCTGAATATTTTTGATTTTCCAAGAATTAAAATCAACATACAGTTTTTTTAATTTTTATTTATGTGATACTTAAATAAAAATGTAAAAAACTGTATTTGGATTTTAATTATTTGAAACGATTGTAGAACACGATTATAACAAGGCATCCAGGTAACAGTTTGATGACATGCAAATGACAAAAAAGGAACTATTTGGAAATGATGCAAAATGCTTATTATGTCGTGTGATCCCTCTGCTTATTATGCCGTGATTTTGAATTGTTTGGTCTGAGAGCTTTTGTCATGTTGTCAAAAAAATTGTTCACAGCTGAGTAGCATTACCCAACTCATTGATTAGTCTCAATAACCTGTTAGCAGAATATATAGGTCATCATTTCTGTGGTGGCTCATGAACAATTTGTCCTTATCATTGTTTATAATTCCTTTTTTCACGAAATCAATTCCACAGATTTGAAATGATACTTTTTCTAATTTCAACCGCATACGCTATTCTTTTTTTTGTGTGTTTGTATTCGGATTGAAGTCTTCCGTTTATATGGCAGCAATGTGGATTTTGATAAATCATATTATTATGTTTTCTTAAAACATATTTTCAAGTTGTGAAAGCAATTCAAATCAAGCTGAATAATTTAATTTTATAACAAAGGCTGTGAAAAAAAAGAATTTTCTAATATATTCCGATTGTTTGACCTCAGAAAAAGGATGAGCACTAAATTTTCTAATTTTTGACATCATAAGCGTTTATTTATTTATTCATTAAAAAAAACAGAAATTTGACTATTACGCCATTATTTCTCGAGCCTTCCAATATTTCTGAACTCTACAGTTTAAAAACACAAGTGCAGTGCACGAGTCGAGATGAGTAGCATCAAAAATTTGATGGTGTCTGTACAAAGTTCATATGGAAGAGTTACAAAGTCCAAACCTATGCAAATAGGCGGTCAAGCAGTCATGGCGCGTAGTAAGGCGGAAGAGAGCCACAGTTGAGCTTCTAGGGAAATCAGGGGTGGATTGTGTATCCTTAAGCAGTGAGGCCCATGGCCTACTAGCACAGTCAAGCAATGCAAGTCTTGAAGGCATATCTTCTTTTTATCAGGAGTTTCACTGAATGTAAAGAGAGGCTTTTCAAAGGTCTCTGGAGGACCCTTGCACCAAAAATGGTGCAAGGGTCCATTTTTGTCCAAAAATAGTCGGCAGCTTTGTTCCCTGGAATCCCGCAGTGGGCTGGGATCCACTGGAAAACAACAGAGATTGATGTCGATAGCTCTCTGCACTCCAGTAAACGGGCATTGTCTGTATATTGCCTGTTTGCAAGAGATTGATGAGTAGACTGGGAGTCTGACAAAATAACCGCTCTGCAGAATGACGAGAGGCAAATAGCCACAATTGCTTTTAATACAATATAAATCGCCTCTATTTCGTCATCGTAGTAGGTATAGTGGGCCCCTCATAAGTGTTTATTAGTATACATAGTTCTCTTTCATTCTGCTTTTCCAATTAATATATTTTAAATTATAGATGTGTTGCTTAACGCTAGTTATTTGTACAGATACTTGTATAATTTTGTTTAAAACTATTCTTTTCTAATTTTTTGAGCAGTGTTCAGTGAGAATATAGCATTTCAAGTGTTTTACTGTGCTACGATATCTTTAAAGAGATTATGAAAATAGTCGAAACCAGTTATCTTAATTTTAAAATCAATTATCAACTCCTTTGCCATCCCTTTTTCTAGTTTAACTTTTGTTAAATATACATGTATCATTTTAAAATGAGAAATTTCTTTAAAAAAATGCTTAGATTTCTTGAAACGAACTGCTGACATTTTTCTTGCTTTATGTTAAATCATCTATGCATGATTTCTTACAATATTTCAAGTATAATTGTCATTTCGTGCATATCTTTTTATTTGACGAGATCATTGAATGTATGTTTTAATATGCCTCCCATTTTAAACATTTTAATGTAAATATCAAGCGAAAGTCATTGTGAGACTGACCATTCTCCACCTTTTAGGCCTAATCAGCTACTTTGTATTAATATTTAAATAAACTTTATTTTAACATTTATTAATTATTTATTATGCTTAAATGACTCTGTGTGAATGATCAAAGACTGCGTTCCGTTGTTCTTATCTTTAAATTAACTATACGTATCACGAACAGGAAGCTAAATCTTCGTGAGTGGAAAAATTCCCACATGAATAATTTAACACTCGTCATGGTGAGTATATTTTTTCTTGTTCTAATATACACTACTAAGCCTTAACTGAACTTTTTTTTATTTAAACACACGTATCTGGCTCTATAATTCTACCATCTAAATATCATGAAGAGCAATTAACTATTTGCAGTTGTTGACCAAGGTCAAGTAACAATGTCAAAATCTAAGCTAGCATCTTTCTTTTGACTTAATTAAATAAACAATGGAATTGTAGTTTTCCTATTTGAATGACATGCTGGAAACTAGTAATTACAAAGATTGGTTCCGTAACACATAGTACCTAACCTGTGGTTAAGTATTTAGATCTACAACAGTAAAATATGAAGCAACTACTGAAGTGGTACAAAAATGTTTACCATGTATTGCCATTAGCTCATTAAAGGTCCATAAATGATGATCAATATCGATCAGTTTCACATTTCGCAGGTTCGACCCTTCCTCGAGTGTGTGAATGTTAGTAATATTTCAGAATTCACTTTAAACTTGTCACTTGTCATGGTCAATCACTTGTCATGTCATGTCACTTGTCACAAAAAATGGTCCGAATAGCCTTATGTGAAAGGAATGACAATAGGCTAACAACCAAACTAATGGTGAAGGGGTAGATTCATATAAGCCAGAATATCACAAAAAGTTTGTAGTTTACTTAAGCAACACGTTAGAAACATTTAATCTATTAAGATTTCTGAAGTATCAATTAAAAACAAGAAAATGTACGTTTTAATGCAAAAATCATTTGAAAATTACACATTTTAATTACTAAGTATTCTTTAATGTTTAGGGAATTTTGAACCAAGGTAAATGAAAGGTTTAATTTCATAGCAAGTTTAAGATATGTTTGACAGACCACATGCTTGAATTGCATAGTAATTACAGCTGAATGAATGTTTACTATTCGATCGATTATGAATTAAAATTTAGTCAATTTTTTTTCTAAAAATCTTTTGACAATTAGTTTCTTATAAATTTGTTAAAACTAAGCGAATATGTATAGCTAATTAAAAACAGCTCTTAATTTAAATATTTTTATATACATTGTGCTAAAACTAATATCATTTTTATTCTTCCAGAATTTTCATTTGATTTTAGTTACCTTAGTTACTCCAGTTACTAAAATATTAAATATATTTGCATTTTAAATGAGGATAAATAAATATTTAAAAAATATATATATTTCTTAAACTAATTCTATGATGATCAATAAATTATGTATTCTGTGAAATTAGTTTATAAAGCTATTCACTCAATAGTTATTTCTCGTTTGAAATGAATTCCAATAATACAAACATTTCATTTCTGCATAAACGTTTCATAAATGAATCAAAATTTATCTAAATTATAGATAATATACAGGTAAAAAAAGAGAAAAATTATTTTACTGAAGTAATTTTTCAATAAAATCCTGCAGTACATTTTGTAAAAAAGGCATCAAAATTAAAGAAAAAGAAACAAAATTTGTTTGCGTACATACGATCATTTAGAATATATAATAAAATAAAAATATTCTCTCTTATTTGAACAGAAAAATAAATCGTTAGCGATGAAATAGCTGCCAAACTTGATGAGTTCATCAAATAATTAGTCTAACATTCAGGATGAATAAAAACCTGTACATGATAGGGTTGTAAACGTAAATAATGAGAAATATCGATTGAGCTAGATAGAGATGCGGTAGACGGAGATTAAAGAAAAATAGAGATATATCTCTAAGAGTTACGAGAAGTTTTCAGCTAGTACATAGTAGGTTTTCCTAGGACAATTATTTAAATTATTAATCAAAAGAATGCATTCACACAAAGAACTATATTAAATACCACACTGAAGGCTTACAATTAAAACTAGTTTGTTAAAGCAAGGAAGGAAAAAATTTCTCGCATAAGAATGGAAAAACATACTTTGATGGAATATTTTTATTTAGCTTTTCTATTATTTACATAATAAATCCAAGATACGAATATAACTATTTAAAAATAGCTAAAAAAAGTGGTTAAAGAGCAAAGTAATCAAAGCTCATGGAAAATATCTATTGTGTCCTATAGTATAATCACTTAAATTTTTTGATAAAAGATATTTTTCTAGTAAAATATTAAGAAATCCTTGTATCTCTTATGAATCAAATGTATAAACAAGATATTTTTGTAACATTTTATCTTTGAGTTTAAATGATTTCCGACTGATATGAATATTTCTGATATTTTCTTATATGTGCTGTGTGAATTATCTAAAATATATTTCTATTTAAATTATTTAATTTAATGAATATTAACTGGTCACTGAAAATTTTAAATAGTCATTAGTACTGTAATGCAGTTGCAAAATGTATTACTGGTATAGGTTTGGGGTGAAATTTTACGATGGATAAAAGCGTAATACTGTTATCAAGATCCATCGTGTTTTATGGGATTCTAACCAGAGGAAAAAGCAAAACATGAACAAAGTATCTCATAGGCAACAAAAGGACAAGTAAGAAAAAATTAAAAGCATATTTTTAACAAGTTTATAATTTTAGCTCTCTTATAGGGTAAAATCTATTTTTTACTAAAAGTTATAATATTGCATATTTTTCGGTTAATATATTAGTACTTTCTTAAATAAAATCTTCATATCTATGGGTCTTGTGACCAAAAAACTAAAAACATTTTTATTTAATCAAAAACCATTATGAATTTAATGCCTATGGATAATAATTGATTTTTGCGTATTGTGTTTTCACTGGGAGAAATTAAGACTGTATAATGAAGATTTCAAGGCTTTCATCGATGTGTAAAATTTACCAAGTATTATTCATATAGTCCAATTTTAAAATCATTGATCGTAATCCCATTTTATAATCATTGATCATAATCTTATTTTATAATCATTGTTCATAATCCAATTATAAAATTGTTGTTCATAATACAAATTTTAAATCATCGTTCACAATCCTATTCTTAAATTGTTGTTCATAAAACAATCTTTAAATCATTGTTCATAATCCAATCTTTAAACTGTTCATAATCCAGTTTTTGCATGAATTTATTTACGTTTTCAGTTTACAGATGAAAACCTAAATAGATTCATGCAAGAAATGCAGCAAACGTAACCAAATGGTTAAGTAGTGATCATTACGGTAAAAAAGGGAAATAAGAAAGATGAAAAGTTAATCTACTGAATATCAAATGATTAGAATAGAGTGTGGTTTTCTGCCTTCAATTTATAGGTCACTAACAAATGACGGGAAAAGTATTATTCTTGAGGTAAAATGCAGCGAGTTTGATCCTGACTGAGCTAAAGATATGCTGTTGATAGAGCTTATGCTTATTAAGTAGTTGAGTTGTAATGTTTTGCTATTAAAGCTATATGATATTTTGGATTTTTCCAAGCAAACCACTTTTCTTGATCATAACTCAAATTTACAAAGTAGTTGTTTATGTTTAGTAATTTCATGTAGGAAGAAGGATCGGTAGGTTGCTTGGAAGCTTAAGATGACAAAAATAAATGCACTGCCCTCATTATCTATCTACCAATGAAAAATATTTTAGTAGTCATTTAAATAATTATTGCAATTTTTTTGTTACGCCTATTAACATACACCAAAATATGAGTTTATAAAAAATGAATAGTTATTTTTTAATAATTCATACCCAGTCTCGAATTTCATGTCATTAAAACAAGTAAAACATCGTTTATTACAATTTGTTTTACACACAGTTTATGCTATGAGATCCGAAAAAATAATACATATGTCCCATACATAATATATTTTCTATTAAATTTCTACCATGTTTTCAGGAGATTTTTTCTCTATTCCGATGCCTGATATGCTTATGTTCTGTATTACGACTTCCTAAATAAGTTTCAAAATTGCGAATTTTGAGATTAGAGTTCAGGATATAGCTTTGAACTAAAATGATGTTGTCACAATGAATTCCTAATGATTCTAAGGATCTACAGTTGCAAAGTCTTTCAACGTGTTATCAGTAACAGGTGACAAAAAAGAGATATTATTAACTCGAATTTTAATCTATATTAAGAGTTTCCACACGTGACCAAGCACAGTAATGAATGCATTTTTTCCGTTTTTGCTGAAACATTTTTAACGAACGTAACATACAATTAAGATATTCCTTGAATCAAGTTTCTTTCATCCATTAGATGAGTTTTTAGTGTTTCCACTGCATTTTTTATATGTGGATAAAACCAAGCAAGTGTTTGCAAATCAATAGAATTTTAGTTCAATCAGTAACTAACTTTGTTTGCGATGATTACAGAACTCGTGGTTGGAAAAATACATAAGTGTTACTAATCAATGTAGATACACTAAAAATGATTATAAAATTTTAATATGTAAATTGTGATATCAATTGCTTCGATTAGTGGGACACAATCCTTGTTGCAAAATGATGAAAATGTAAAAAAAAAAACTTAAGAGTTTTACAAAAGGAATGAATAAATCCTGTTTCCATTGCCTTACGAACAGCTTCATTAAGCAATGCTGGTATTCATAACTTGATGGAAGTTGAATCAATCGGTAACCAACTTTACTCTTCGCAAATTAAACAACTTAGCATGTGACGGGATAAATATATGTGATGAATGTTAATATTTAGCTGTAGATTCGTATAAAAGGATTGTGGAATTTTCATCTGTACACTGCTGATAGAACAATTAGTGTAGATAAAATAAAATGTAAGCTCTTTTATTATTTTTTACTTTTCATTTGAGTAGGGCTGAACAAAGAGAGACACTCTGAACAAGATAAAGAAACTTGGATTTTTTTTTAATTCCCAAGAAATGAGTAATAAAGAAATTTAGTAATATCTTTAATTTCTTCTAAGTACAGAACAGGAATCTGAATGCAATAAAAATTATGATTTTTGTTAAATTTCCAAGAAATAAGAAAATGTATGAAAGCAATAAGGAAGCGAGGGTTTAGTTGAACTCCCGAAAAAAATTACTTTCAAGATGTATGTTTAGTACATTTTTACTTTTAGTCTGAATACAGCGCAGAACAAAGAAACACTCCAAACACAATAAATAAGCTGAGATTTTAGTTAACTTTCCGAGAAATGAGTAAATTTTTATTCTAGGCCGACCTATGGCTGAGTGGTTAGCGTTCCTGATTCCTGAGCTGTTGGTCCCGGGTTCGAATCCCGGTTCAGGCATGGATGTTTCTTTCCTTCGCGGTTCTCTCTGCGTTTCTCTGTCCTTTCTTCTGTGATGTTGTATGAATGTGACCCACCCTGTAAACGGGTTTGTGGTGGTATGGCGCGGGTAACGCTACTCGCCTCTGTGACTTGGTTCACAGGTGCCCGCTGGGTAACGACAAATGAGTAGAAGTTTCTGGCCTTGTTGTGGCATAGGGTTTGTCATCCTTGTGTGCCCGCCATTGGATAAAAAATATTCTAGTTCTTTCTAACCCTGTATTCCTGTAAAGCTGGACAAGGAAAGAAAAGTCCTAAATTACTTCAAAAGATCGTTTTTATCCATATTAGGGGGGTATAAAAATTACATCAAAATATTTCACAGTAGTTTACTAATCGAGAAATATCTGGTACTTTGCCAAAGTGCGTTTCTAATGCACCAAACTAACCTAAGCTTTAAAATAATTTTTCTCGCCTCAAAATTTCCTCAGTTTTTTTCAATCTGAAACTTTTCTAATGACTCCTCCCTTATTGATCCAGAATAATAATGTTAGCGCTAGGTACCACTAGCAAATAAATCGATATTTAAATTATCTCACCAATATTTAATAGGGAAAATTTCATTTGCTTTTCGTTCGTTACCAAAAAATTATCTTTTCAAATTTTTTTCATGATTTATTAAAACGCTTACAACTAATTTGAAAAACATGTATTTTCATATTTCATAATGTACTGAATTATATATTTCTATTTATTTTACCTATAAATCAATTTGTTTTGAAAGTAAATCATTTAGTTAAATTTCGTGATTAAATTGTTGTTGGAAATAACATTCGTCTGCTGGAACACTTTTCATATTGATTATATTTTTTTTAAATTATTGAATATACCCCATTTGCCTGAAAATGAGCCTAATGTTTTGGAAATAAAGTGATTTATTACATTTGTTTACCTTTTATTCTACCACCCACTCAAATTTTTAATAGTAATTAATAAATGCGCATTACAATCCATAATGAATAATATGTGCATTACAATCCATAATCCATAATGAAATGAATAATATTTTTTCGCTATGTTTCTTGAGGTTTCAGAAATATTTTATGGGATTTGTACTTTGCATTTGCAGCAAATTCATTAAAGAATACACATACGTATTCGTAAAAATAATTTTGACCCAGCCTAATGAACAATCTAAAAGCTGAAAGCTATAGTAAGGTTTTTTAATAACAAACCCTTATTTATGTACCACAAGAGAATAAACCCGAAAAACTCAAAAGAACCCATCTCAAAGGAAGAATATGCAAAAAGCTAAAATACAATACTTAATTCCCGTTGTTAAACAGTCGCTGGGATTGAACCGGAAATCCAAAGCCCATTGCTAGTACGATTTCAGTTTTGCAATTACAATCATATTTTAGAGATAATTAGAGAAAAATTAAAATTTTCGAATTTAATAAAGTTATTAATTGTGGTTCCATAAAAGATACTTCTGTTTTCAAACTGTATGATTTTTTAAGCTGTTAAAAAATTAAGGATTTTTCTCTCAGAAGGTTTTAATGATATTTTCTAAATTAGATTCATTTTATTAGAATCGATTATGATTAAATGACTAATTAATGTATATCGTTTATCTACAATATTAATTACCAGAACACAGCATATGCATCCTTAATGAAATTCTAAACTTATCAAATATTTCATATTTAAAAGAGGAACACACGCGGTAATCAAAAAATCACCAATCCAAATGAGCTACCTGAGGCATACAAAATTTAGATTATTTACAATGTTGAGATATTTTAAATAATTAGATACCCTTGATTGAACAATAATTTATTCCTCATAAACAGGTATCTTGTTGTTGTTGCACCAGTATGCTTCCTTGTACCTAGCCCTGAGTTTGACTCTATTGGTTAGATAGAAGCAGTCAGATAGAGTCTTCGTGATTTTGAAGCAGGGACTAAACAGAAGACCCCAATACTTGGTTTGCCACCCCACAGATATCATTTCACTTGGAGGACATTGCACCACGCCCAGTTTTAACGTGCCCCAGCCGCCATTTACGAACATGATAGAACTTCGGTTAAGCCGAGATTCAAACTTACTACCTTCCGATAATGAGAATGACGCCCTAACCAACCAAACCACCTCGGTCACCGATATCTTGTTGTTGTTGCACCAGTATGCTTCCCTGCACCTAGCCCTGAACTGGTATCTTGTTAAGTCGGCTAATGGAATTTAAAAAAATTATGCATAAAATCACTATATGTTGTTCCGTGGATAAAATCATATATTAGGTAGTTGAACTTCTATTTTATATGCAGTGGCTGGACATACAAAGTAGTCAGAGATATGTTTTTTGTGACAAATCAAGGAGAGTGTAATTGACTCAATCACTAAAACCATTCTTGAAGAACATTTGATCCTCACGTAAAATATCTTATTGAAAAGCAATATAGTGAACGATACAACATGAAGTTGCAATGCAATGATAGCTCGTAGCGGATAACCAAACAAATGAAAACTGTTAGAAAACTGAGCATTACGTCTTACTTTCTGGTAGGATTCTTCATAGATTGTAAGCTACATTCATGTTTGTCGAAAATAGAAAACCCGTTTAACTGTCAAGTACCCATGGGACAAATGTGTATGAGGAAAACAAAACGCAATATTTATCTTCGATTGTTCAAAAGTAATTGGGCTCGAATCTGAAAGCTCTGAAGAGCCTGTTTCTACCACTAAGTCATGGTAGCATAGTTGAGACTGTCAAATGAACAGCCCATTTTATAAGGCTTTTTAAATATTGCCAGTTTATTATTGCTTTTCTGGACAACAATTTATTGAAAGTGGGTTGTATTTACGAATCACAAGGGGAGAAACTTATAAAAACCTTAGCAGCTACCCCGACAGATGCGCGGGCAGAAGCCCACATCCATCTTCCATTATTCATGAGTCTCTGAGATTGAATCCGGTATCGTTCACCCTGAACACCTAGGTTCTATTATTAGTCAGAGAATAGTTCATGGTCACTATATTTATTTATCTCATGCTGTAGACACAAACCTTGCACCGCTCTAGTCCTAAACATTGAGGTTCACTGAAAAGCTGTGCTTAATGTGTGAAACATCACTGCAGATTGTTCATCAATTTCTATTGTCAATAATGGAATCACTGCTTATTTTCTATCAAGGTTAACACATGCAATGGTCTTGGAGGAGTCAGTTCACTTTCGAAAAGGGAATCTAGAAACTTTATTATATACTACTGCCCAATAAGAAATAACTTTATCTGCCTTAATTTGATTTTGAACAAAATTAAGAGAATTCTCAGATTTTTTTAAATTTTTCTCTGATATCTAGAGTATGATCGAGGTTTATATATGTTTTCTTATTTATCAATTGTTTCCGATACTTTTTAACAGCATCGATCAGAAAGATTTTCTTGTTGTACAATAGAATTGCTAGATTATGAATCGTTTTTAGGCCAGTTATTACTTGAGACAACTGCTGTCTCAGTAATTCTAGAAATACCTCCAGAGAATTCTCACGTATTTCAAGAACCATTTCAGAATGGCTCTAGAAATTTGTGAAAATATTGAGAAAGTAGAGCAGTATAGTCTGAAGCAGCGATTCTAAAAATCGCCAGGAGATGATTTGTTATGGTCATTGGCGATTAAGATTATCCTTTTGATAGCTGCATATGACATAATCTGTTATGGGGCCACTTACGACCATGTTGAACAATATCCGATGGATGAACTGTCTGTAACCAGATATTCGGATGATCCCCCTGTGCTGATGACTCTTACACATATGTGTGGGTTACACATCAGTATTGTTTGATTACAGCATTCTTTACTGAGAGAATCACAACAATTACAGATGTGTGAGAGTCTAAGGCTTCTTTGAGTAGTCAGTCACATTTTAAACTACGATGCTCCCTTATTGCTGCCAGTTAAATCATCTTATTTTGTAATTAGTTTTACTGTTTTCGGCATTTGTCAGGAAATTTTATTTTCATGCGGACACACAGCAAGGGCACGTACTAGCAAGCTTAAGCAATAATGTCTTCGAAGTATTAATGTCGTCAAATGTACTGCTAAATCTCCGTATCTTTTACCAATCGTACATGTTTGAAATAGTGTTGGATAAGCATTCAACTCTCTCGGAACATCTCTAATTTTGTTCAGCAGTCGATGTATTTTTGATAGGCTCTACTGTAGTTGGACATTTAGCACTATGGCAACTCTATATTCTGTCGAACACCTGCCTAAACATCAAGGATGGGTTTCCAACCTACAGATTTTTGTATTGATGCATCTTCATAAAATGATGTCCAATTCCGATTATTTGTGTGATACTATAATATATATATATATATATATATATATATATATATATATATATATATATATATATATATATATATATATATATATATATATATATATATATATATATATATATATATATATATATATATATATGTATACTATATATATATATATATATTATATATAATTGATTCAGTTCTTTTAAAATTGCATTTTATACGAACTGAAATTCTCTATTGAAACAAAAAATATAGATAAATGCCTTAGACTTTATTAGGTTTATGTTTTAGATCAAACTAAAAGAATTGTTAAAAATCGAATTTATTTTTATCGTCAGTGAGTTTACCTGAAGTCTGAATAACATATAAATTTAAATATATATTTTATGTGTTTCTTTTGTGAACATAAAAGCTGATTTGATCAGGACCTATAGTGTAAAACAGATCCCATACCATTGCAAACATCTATTCTCTTGGTAAGAACTGAAACCATTCAGCTGATAATTTGGAAGGATTTCTAACAAAGGACTAAAGGAAGAACTGGCAAAAGAACGAAGAAGGAGCGGATGGAACCTTCTATCAAAGGAAAGTTGAAAAAAGCTGAAAGTTTTTGTAATTTTTATATTTGCTTTCTCACGTATATTTCTAATTTTCATAACTGATTTTCCACGTTAAATTCAGATTTATGTTGCATTCTCAATCGTAAATAAAAACTGCCTTCACTGGTTAGTATATTTATTGTTTTAAAATGAATCAAGAACTGCAGATAAGGTACTACTAGGAAACGATACGCAACAATATGATTGTTTATTTGGATATATATTGTATTATATTCTAAGATTAAGGATAATTTTACTTGTACATAGACTATATTTCCTGATATTGAATCTCGCGTGGACAATGCATGTATATTATAAGGTTGTAAACAAGAGATTAAATGATAATCTGGTTTACTCTGTTGTTACTTATAGCACCTTCGGTATGCAGTATGTTCACTCGAGATATAGTTGGTAGAGAAATATATCTTTAATGCTCTTTCTCTGTGTGTGTGTTGATATTTTCTCTGCAAAACTGAAACAACAGTTCTATATGCTTCAAAAGGTATTTCTTTTTGCTAAATACATTTATGAACTCTGCAAAATTTCGGTATGCAGTATGTTTATTAGAGATATAGTTGGTAGAGAAATATATCTTTATTGCTCTTTCTCTACGTGTGTGTAGAAATTTTCTCTATAAGACTGAAACAATAGTTTTATATGCTTCAAAACGTATTTCTTTTTGCTAAATACATTTATGAAACCTACAAAATTTCCCAGAAGTTGGTTTACTAATATTTAATAGTACGTGAAATCCTTCGAAAGACATAATAATTTAAATTATATTGATTTCCCATTCACAATGCATAATAACGCTTTTTATTTCAGTAAATAAACTTCAATTTATATACGGATTTAAAAGTACTTACGGAAAATTTTATTATAAAATGATTTGGATATAAGTACAGTTTGTATACAGTATTTAAAATCATTATTTTTTTTAAAAAAACGACACTAAAACCATTATATTATTATAAATACGGAACAGAAATCATTTTGAAAAATATTTTAAATTAAATTACCATAAATCAATATAACACCTTTTTATACAATTTAAAATTTTTATCACTTTATAAATTGATTTACATACAAAGGAATTTCTCTCTTTGTCAATGAAGAGTAATTTACTAATAATTACATACAGTGTACTAAAAATATAAAAATTCAAAGTTTCTTAGTTTTTATTCAGAAAGAGTTTTATGAGCAACATATAATTTAACTCAATTTCTACTTACATTTTCCCTTCTCTTGTCTGTGCAGAGCAACATAGGAAAGATATATATCCCATTTTCAAAAGAAATATTGCGATATCAAAAGTACAAAACCATCTAGGAAAAAGAAAGATAATATTAGAATTATAAAATAATAGAAAATGTGTGCTTCTGTAAAATTTCAAATTACTGACTGATATTTTAATTATAATAAATTAGAAATGTATATTTTTTTATATAAAAACTACTTTATTTCACCTCAAAAACTGTGAATCCATTAATATTCATACAATAATATTTCTTATTTACAAATTTTAAATTTATATCGCATTAAAAATTGCAAAGTTTATAATTGAAACTAATTTTATGGGGTTTATAATAAATTATCATTATCACAATCTCATAAAAATTAGTCTTAGATATATTTTATTCCTAGACTGAGAGGCAAATTTAAAATTTTGAAATAATTAATGCGGTCTCTTTAGAACTATTGAATTTTTTATATTCTCAGAAAAATGAATAAAGATGGAACTGTTTAGAAAAGTTAAATAATTTTATTAAAGAACTGATTCTAATTTTTTTATTAAATAGCTGTCCTTTTCTAAATGGATAATTCTTTATTCATTGTTTTAAAAATAGAAAGAAAAATTTCAATATTTCTCATGAAAAAGTATTCATTATTTTAAAATTTTATATTTGCATGTCATTCTAATATTCGAAAATATAAAACTGATGCTAAATTTTATGATGTTGAAGTAATTAATTTTCCATATATTGTGGTTGAATTTGTTATATAAAAGATTATAAAAATGATATGGAAAATTAAAACTCTCTGTTTTATCCTCAATTTTTCCCAAAGCGCACTACATAGTTTTCTTTTGAATAAACTTATTTACTATCAAATACAAAACATGAAATTCAAAATTGTTCAGTTCTTAAAAAGACAATCTTTATTGCGCTCTTCTTACATAAAACAATTTATGAGAAATAGAGCAGATAAAAAAAATAACAATAAAATATTAATGACATTTTTTCACTCGTCTTTGACGTTTGAGGTATAACATTCTAAATATGAAACATTTTATCGAGACCTGCATATTGTAACTACTAGAGATTATGTCCTCATAAAAAGCTAGCTCGATATAATTATCGTAAAGAACGTAACTCATTTATTTTGCACGTAAAAACTAACAAATTAAGTGAACTACAAACAGTGATTCTGCTCAATTAGATGATTATTTTATTTGGACAATGAACCCCATTCTGAAAAATAAACTTCGTAAAAACATAGCTTGATAATATATATTTTCATTCGATAGTTTTTACTTTAATACTTAATTTACCTAATAGAAAATTTACTTTTAAATTTTTTTCAGGTGAAGAATTAGCTTAGTAGAAATTTAAGACATTTTCAGCTTTAAGTTCATTGCCAGCCGAGTAAAAATAATAGAGTCTGAGAGGTCAAATTCTTATGTTTTAAGGAAAAGTATAATTAATATTTCTTATTGCTCTTTTAATGCGTTTTAACTACCGTTGTAAAATTTAAGTAATGTCTTTCGTTATAGTCAATTAATAAAAATGTAAATATCTACTTTCTTGAGTGTTCAAAATTATTTACCTCCTTCTTAATATAATTTTGAATTAATTACTTCTAAGATTTTCTCTGTTTTTGCGTTCATTTCTATTATTTCCATGAGATTATAAGACATATTAATTATAATGATCTAAAAGAATTATAATATTCAAAATTATTTCAATTCAAACACAGTAAAAAGAATTCAAATACATTCATAGCATTGTCATATTTTCTTGGCATTAGAGATATTATTTTGAACATTTTTTTAGAAGAATGAACGTACTTACAAATTTAACTAGTATTTTTATAAATTATGCAATAAGAGGACATTTTTAACACCAGTTTCGTTGAGATTATATAGAAGTTATCAAATTAAAGTGGAATAAAATGCTAAAGTTTTTTATGAAGTTTAGTATAGAGAATCTCAATAAAATTAATTCATTTTTTTCACAAAAACGCATTATTGAAAGCATAACTAGATTATTTTAAAGTTAATTAAAACTAATATGGATGTCTTACAAGGAATGTCTTACAAGGGGTATATAATAAAACAATTTTTGTTTTATTATATACCCCTTGTAAGAAGTTCTCCCATTCGTAATAATTTGACTATAACTCCTTAGTAATCCTCCAATTAAGTTAGAATCAAAAAAAATAAATCGTTCACAAAATTTAGATCAAAATTTCAATGAAATTATCTTTATTCAATTTTTAGGCAATACATTACCGTAATCAAAAACATTACATTGGATTATCGAAAATTCAGGGAATAAACTTATTTCTTCACACTTGAAGTCAAAAACGAAATATAGCAAGTTATTAGTATTTATAAATTGGTTATATATGATTCTTATAAACTGTATATTGTGATCTTTTAAAGTTCATAGCAAAAAATTATGCTGTCAAACAAATTACAACATACTTTAAGCAGACTTAAATTGATATCATTATTTTTTTTTAATCTATAATTATATTACTAGTGGTATATTTGAAAGATTTATATAATAAATCGTATATAATATTTCCGTTCATTTATAATTTTCATAAAATTCTCACATTTATACATAATAAAAAATTTTGGTTAGAAATAGATAAAATGATAAGCATTATTATTCGCTGATTTTTCATTTTATGAACAGTTTTGTGAAATAATATTAGCCCTCAATTACTTCTTCTAGTTTTCCCTGAAAGAGAAAAACTAATATCTTCTAATGAACCGATAAACTCACAATAAATAAACTACTTTCCATTAAAAAAAAAAAACCAAATAATTAGCAAAAATTTCCAATTTTTTCCTAAAAATATATCTGAATTTTTTATGCTGATGAAAAAAATGGATTGATATAACACAGGGCATCCTATATAATCAAAATATTTCATAAAATAATTGAGTTCAAAACGCGTGTGTGTTCCCTGACAAATAAAAACAAAGCAAGGAATCACATTCCGAATGCCTACCTGGGAAAAGGAAGCATTTCTCCGTCCTGTACCAATCATCCCCTTGGGCGAAAATGAAGATGAAAGCGTTAAAGCATTGGAATTCGCAGCGTCTCCGTATCCCCCATAAATCACGCAACCGGGTTACTATGGAGCCTTTCTCGGCACACATGCAAACGAAAGACTTCCCAACAAGCTTTTTCCCTGGAATGAAAATTATCCCTTCTCCGCTAATTTGGCGCTGGAAAAACAATTCTTGCCAATCAGATTAAAACTGCTTGCATCTACTGCAATTATCTTTCATCGTTCATGCTTCTTCGTTTCGACACTGCCCATGATAATTAATAATTCTGATTGATTTTCAAGTTGAAAGAAGCAAAAAAGAATTGCTTTAAAAATGGCATTAAATATTAAAATTATACTATTAAAATAGAAAAAGTATTATTTTATTGCTATTAGTAGCATTAAAAAAAAGTCCGATGTTTTATATTTATTTGAAAATTACTTCGAATTCATAAACTATTTTTTTGACAGTAAAAATTTTATTGCGCTTCAAATATTTTAAAATGTAAAATTTCAAAAAATGCTGTATAGTAGATATTTAGAAAATCATATATTTTTTGTATTTTTGTAAAAATAATTCACTGTGACTGCATTACTCATTTTGTTGATAAATAAAAATAATTTATTCTTTATAGAGATTATATAACTCACACGAATTTCAAACCTTAAATCCATTGAAGACTATGGTACATGTTTATTAAGAGTTTTAATTACCCACTGCTTGATTGACACTAATGAATCTTTTTCGAAAATAGTCGCTTCAAAAATAAGAAAGATTTTAACTTATTTTTACTTTCATTCAAAATCCTCATTTTCATCCACAAAAAATTACTATAAATGTATCTATTTACTTCTGTGATATATATTCACTATTATGTATATCCTCTATTTACTATAAAGCTCTTTCCCATCTCATTTAGTTTTGAACATCTGCCGATACAGTCATTTTCCAGTGCAATATTTTGACACCGCATGACTCTACGAAGTTCTTTCTAAGCGTCTACCGCTTATTATTGTCATTCGAAGGAAATTTTCATAAAGAGTGGACCGTACCGTATTCATGTGTAACAAATACAAAATATATGGAAAACTTTCAAGCATCCACACCGACCGATATTTATGTAGAAATGTAACACCAGTGACTTGTTATAAAGAACACTATTTGGAAAGGAAGTCCAGGGTTCAAACTCAAACACTCCTGAAACAACCGGTTCTGCTTTGTGCAGACACATCTGCCAGGGTCAGTACTTGGTTATTTTTCTGCAGGATTCTTTGGGATAAAGTATCACTAGTCCTCCTGTATGCAGGGTGGATTTAAAGTGTCTTAGAGTGATTTTATCATCTAGGTTGTCAACTATACTGTGTCAAACATCCAACTGCCGTTGTTCAGCAGTAGCTGAGGTAAAATCTAGAACTTTCCATTTAGAAGAACGCTATCCAACCATTAGACTTTGAAGAGATTTTCAATCGAATATAGAGAAATTCTGCATTTTTCTGTAACACAGGACAGTTTTCGTTATGTCTAGTAAGAAATCGGATGTAATCTAAGTTGTACCAAGTTTGAAAACAATACTCACACATACACACACTTATATATACACACTATATATATATATATATATATATATATATATATATATATATATATATATATATATATATATATATATATATATATATATATATATATATATATATATATATATATATGTCAAATTATCAAATATTTTCTAATAATCTTTGTTTTAGAAACAATATTTGAAAAAGTTTTACTTTAAATCTGAATCGAAAGACAATTTAAGAGTATTTGTTAACATAAAGATATTGATTTAATTAAAATTACACAACTGGAAATTTAGATTGTTCAAATAAATTCTTATCAGTATTCTTCTGATTAAATCTGGCTGTATAAACAGGCAGTGAAAGCAATGGAAAGCTAAAAATGTCCGAAACATACTGTGAAATATTAAATAGATTTAAAAGCAAAACTCAAAATTTTCCTCCATGAAATCGAGACCGTCATCTTTTGAAAGTCAAATGTAATTAATTCAAAAAAATGTATATAATTAGGTGAAACTCTCAAAATACAAACAGAATACTAAATCTTTAATGATAATATTTTAAGTGATTTATAACTGAAAACATTTTAAACATCTAAAAATTTCAAAATTTTTAGATGTTTAAAATGTTCAAAAAAAAAGTCAAATAAAAAAATGAATTTAAATATATATCTTATAATTATTTCCTTTCTCAGGCAAAATGTTTTTTCTGGCCTTGCTTTGGATACTTTTCACTTCGCTGAAACAACAAGTGATCATAACTATTAAAAAATAATAATTTTTTAGCGTTTTTTAAAAATAAAACTTTTAACATTTTTATATTTACAAATCGCTTTTCTAAACAAGCAAATGAGCTAAAAATTCTGGGTCATATAAGTAGGAAAAATGTAAAAAGTAAAAAAAATTCTCAGAAGCTTTTAATCATTCAAATGAATTGCAAAAATGTCAGAAAGCTTTGAAAGGATCAAGAAGAAAGATAAAACTAACTAAAATGGTTTCAATGAATTATAAATGAATATAAGGAGAATTAAGAGATAATATTATCCTCAAATTATATACATACATATTTTTTCAATTTATTTTTCCCCTATATACAAGTAACTCCCTTTTTTATGTCCATTTTCAGAAATATGTATTATTAAGAAAGCCTTTCATCTTTGCTATCAACAAAACTTCATACAGTATAATTTTATATTAATAGTACCTTTAAAATTAATTCTTGGTCATTAGAATTTCAAATTCTTTATACCTTAAATTTTGTGTTTTTTTAAGTAATTTTTAATTGTTGTAAGTCAAACTTTGTATTTTTCAATAAAAATTTGCTGTTTTAGGAAGATTTTAACTTTTTTAATAAAACATCAAAAACAATGAATTGAGTGAGAAAATGTACTTTTTGTTTATACATGCAAAATCTGCTTTTAAATGTAGTATAATGGTTTTATTGTCATTAGTATTAGATTTGAGAAACTGCTTTAACATTAAACTACACAGAAAAATTATGTACAGGAAATAACCTGAAATGATTTGTAAATTATTTGCTTTACCTTATTCTGTTCTTTTTCCTGTAACAGAGTAAGAAAATGAATTTTTATATAAATTATTACGATTGAAACCTATACGGAAATTAAAAATGCGGAAAAACTCATTTTCTTATATTATTTGAAAGAAAAAGAAAGACTGAATATTATCAAGTAATATGTAACATTGATACCATACATTTTTCGTCATAAGTAAATGAAATACGCTTTTGGAATATCGGATTCAGTACAAACTCAAAAATATTATTCTAACGTTATTTTAAAAAGCAACTGAAAAAGTCTCTTGTGCATAGTTTTTATCGGGAGAGTTCAAAAATAAAATAAAACTACTTTATTTAGGATATTTTTATGTATTCATAATATTTTTACATGTGTACACTATTTTAAAATATTTTTAAGTCTTTATATATTGTAAAATTCGCGTTCCTACAAAAGCACTCAATTTATTTACCCCGTTCAAGTGAGTTCTTCAATTATTTTTTCTTTTCTTACAGCTTCACAACCTTTAGTGATTTTTGGATTTCTCTGTTATAGAATTCTACAATGCTTTCGCCCCAGATTTTTTTTTCTGATTTCTTTATTTTAATTTTTTTTTCAAGTATTTAGGTCTTTTCATAGTAATAACTTATTGAACCTCATATTTCATATTCATTTTTATGTTTTTTTTTTTTTTTCAAAAGCACCCAACTAATTTAACTCATTCAACTAAGTTCTTCAATTTTTTTTCTTTTTTTCTAGAGCTACATCCGTATGTGGGTTTCGGATTTTTCTACGACAGAGAATTCCACAGTAAATATATTTTCTCCCGATATTTTTTCCAGTTCTATGCTTTTTTTTCAGTCTTCTTAAATTTGGTCCAACCATCTCAGCTTAGGTCTTCTATTTTTTCTACTTTTCTATTCGTTTATAACTCTCCTTTCATTTCTCAAATCACACAACAATGCAATTATGTAATATCAATAAGCTTTTTGTCCACGTTAAAGCTATAACTTATAGAGCCTCATTCTGCATATATTATCTTTATGTTTTTATTTTTTTATAATTGGATCCTTTTATCAAAACATATATATTTTTTTGTTTTCCGGAAAAAAAACACAATTTTTTTTAACCCATTCGTTTAAGAAAAATTTTCAAATATTTTTAATTCTTTTCCAACACTGCAACCCTTTGTAGATTTTCGATTTTTCTACTATTAAGTCCTAAAATACTTTCACTCCGAATTCTTTTTCCAGTTCCTCATTTTCATTTTTTCAGGTCTTCACTAGCATGGTCTAATCATCTAATCTTTGGCTTTCCTTTTTTCCTATTTTTCTATTCGTGTCTAATTTTCCTTTCATTTCTACAATCACGTGTCATCATAATCGTGTAACAATAGTCTTTTAAGTTTTGTTTTGTTTCTTGAACCTCATTCTGCATATTTTAAGTCATTTTTAGACTTTCTTTGCTCCTCATCAGTTTTATTATTTATCTACTGTAATCCATCAAAGATGGTTATCATGTTTCATTTTCATCTCAATAAAATTTGGCGAAAATTTTCTCAGTTAATGAGTACAAAAGAGTTTAAATTTTCAACAAGTTTTGTTGAGTTCCTCTATGTATCGAGAATTTCAGCATTGTGTAATTTATGTTTTGTTGTTACTTATGACACTTGGATAAGCCAAGCTCGCTAAGCCATTGGCTATGCAAATTTAAATTAGTAGGGTGCGCCTTTCATTTTAACCAGAACACCACAAAAGTGAAAGTACGACTTTGCTCTAAAGATGGCACTACCAGAGGATCCACTCCCACAATTTTGACATTGATCTGAAGGGGCAGTAAATTTTCTCCAGACCATTACACCCATGGTAACTGCTCAACGACCGACCACAAAACATTCGTTTTTACAGATTTAAAGGACACATGTGTAATATTTTTACATTAATAATTTCAATAATTCAATATTTCAGAGGTGTCAAATTAAATTTGGGAGACCATTTTGTCCCATGTATATGTAATCTTCTGTTGGCCGATAAATAATTCAGTAGATTAGTACCATTATTAATGAAATTTCCGTTAGATTAAACAAGACAGATGAAATAGATTTTTGTAACTAATTGCAAACATAAACATATTTATATACATATAATTTTTGAAGTGTAAGAAATATATAGAATCTTCCAGCATACACACAGTTGTATATAAATATAATTTCATATGAAATGACTTTTTATGCAGTGAAAATTTATTGTTTTTACAGCCCTATAGCTTGGTTAGCTTAAATAAACAAATCTAGAACTATAAGCACCATTTTTATAAATTTATCCTGTAGATAATCAAAATCTATCATGTGTATGCTTAAAGTTTCTTATTTTTCTTATTTAAAAATATTTTTTTCTGTTTTCAAAAACTAGAACAGTCTTTTAAAGTGTAAAAGTCAAATTATTTTTCATGTAAAATCAAAAACATTTCATGCTAAATGTATTCATTTTTCATTTATCATTGCTTCGGATATTATAATTGTATGTATGTACACCAAAAATATGTAAACTCGTATAGACATTAAAACCCAAATTATTTTTTCTTTTTATCAAAAACATCAATTTAATGATTGGTATTTATATGCTGTAGTTCTATATTAATTACTTCACAGAAATTTCCATTACTTTCATAGAATTATACAGCGATTATCATAAATTTTTTGCACATTAATATCAAATTAATGAGTACATATTTAGAAATATATTCTTCGTCTGTGTTATGTGAATGTCTCTAATTCTCTCGTGATTCATATTCATATATTGTTTCATGGTGTAATTAAAATGTTGCGTGCTTTTTAGGTGGTCAACTACCGCTCCCAACTATTGAAATCCTGCATGAAATATTCAGAACCAAATACGACGTATTTCAAAAAATACAAATGGGATTTAAAACTTTATTTATTTGTAACTATGCTTACCAAAATTTAAACTTGTATTTATTCAATCTAAAGAAATATTTCAATAATGCATTAGATTGTTTGGGATGACCTGCATACGGAATCTAAAACATTCTGTTGGAAATATCCTATTTAAATGATAAAACATCTATCATAAAGAACACATTGTACTTATGTATTCATTGCTTACAAAATTCTTTACACACATACTTGATTTACAAATATGTGTGTGTGTGTGTGTGTATATATATATATATATATATATATATATATATATATATATATATATATATATATATATATATCTGTTTCATAAATTAAGATAGGTTTGGTTTGTTTGTCACTCAACGGTCATTTTTTGTACACGAGGGCTAATTAGACCAGGACCTACGGTTTAAAGTGGATTCCGAACCACTACAAACACCCATGCCCAATGTGGGGTTTGAACCCGCGAACTGTTGAACCGAAGGCAAGAGCGCTAACCATTCGGCTGCCAGCTCGGCCATAAATTAAGATATAAATAGGAGTAAATTTATAAGAATACTATATGTTAATCAGATTTTCTTCAATGTCAATTTACATCATATTATATACTGATTAAGTTTGACTTATTCTTCAAGTTTAATTTATTTTTTATTATTATTATATTCTTTGCACCTTTCACCAGAGCAGAAACAGTACAGACAAGAAGCAGCAACAAAAATAGAGATAAAAAATGACAACAATTAAAGAGGAATAATATTTAAAAAAATTTAAAACGCAAATAAAAAAATTTTCTGACAACATCGGAAGTCTCAGAAAGTTTAATTCAGATCAACAAACTATTTTGGACCTTATTCGGAAGACAGGATTGGTGCAGAAATATTAAAAATGAATGCCACATGAATTAAATCAGATGAATTTTAATAATCAAGTCATCATATGCTTATCTCTGCTTGTTCACAACAAAATCAAGCTCTTATTGAACTGGATGATAACTGGGAGTGAAAAGTAGGATACCTACAAAAACATCATAATGAAAAGGGTATATTGTGAGGAAAACTTAGCCATTCCAGCTATAAAACAAATTGGATTCTGAATGAAATTTGAAAAGAATGTTCTGTATATGGGAGACATTTGAGGACCAATACAATATGAGCATTAAAAATTGAAGGAAAGCTCAATTTGGAAAAGTAATTTAAGCAACTGAATAAAATTTAAAATGGAGCAGTCCAAGAAAGAAGCCAAGAAAAGAGTTTGTCAAAAAATTGCACCAGTAGGCTGGGAAATTCTGTCCCATGCACCACATTCTCCGGACTTATCACCCTCCAACTATCACTTGTTTTTACATTTACAAAAATTTTTGAAGGGCAAAAAATTCGCAAATGAAGAAGATATCAATCAAGTACTGTTTCCATGCTTGGCATGAGAAAATAAACATTTTTCAAAAATGTGGTAAACAAATTGCCCTCACGCTTGCAAGAAGACATTAACAATAATGACAATTATATTATTTAATAAAGTTTATAAACGTTAAGAAAAATTTGAATTTTGCTATACCCCAAAAATGTGCAGAATTTTCCGGTAGACCTAATATATATATCGTTGTTATTCGAAACTATTTATAACTATTCTTTTTTAAGTATAAGGAATCTTCTTTTAAGTTTCAATTTTTTCTAGAAAATTCTTCAAACAAGCAAGTTAAATAATATTAAAATATGAGCATATTACGATTTCTGATCAGTTAAGTATTGTAATATAATATAGTAAATAGGATAAATAAATTGCAACATTCAGAAATTCTTCATATGTACAATCAATGTTTAATTTCTAACGTCGCCATAAAATAATTTATAAAGAAATTAAAAATTAATTGCTTAATACTGATTCGTGAAGCGTATTTTAATTTGAGTTTAATTCTTTCACTAGCGTAAAAGCTTGAAATGAATTGAAAATAATAAAATAAAGTAAAATTCACAGTTTTCAACTGTAACATTTATCAGAAAAATCATTATAATACCTCAATTCCAAAACCTTCAACAAAGATCATTACTCATGTTAATCCAGTAATGTTACCTTCATTTAGTAAAACTAATTTCCAACTTCATTATAAAGTATTTTATAATGAAGTTAGAAGTTAACAGGTCAATACTCTTGTTCACGAAAGTTATTTAGGTAGATTTCAGCTTGATTCTTTCCATAATAAGAAAAATGAAATCTTCTGAAAATATTTAGCAGTGAAATAACATAGAATTCCTTTTAAATTTTAATATCAGCTCTCTCTCCTTCTGTGCGTGTGTGTGTGTATGTGTGGGATAAATCATATTATAACTTAATTACAACAACCTCAAAAAATTTCAATCCTCAAGTTGATCGAGTAATTTTACGCTTAGATACAAAATTTGCTGTCTCTTCCCTAAAAATTATAAGCATTAACAAACTGAAAGACCAAAAATAGTATAATTTATAACTCACATATTATAAAAAATTTATAAAAGAATTTTAAAAGTAAAGCAAATTTAAATTGTTAATTCAGAACATTCTATGTTGACTGTAAGAAAGACAGTCTTACTTCCAACTGAATATTAATTTTTGGTGAAGTTGTGTTCATTTAGATCATATGACTTTATTGGCATTTTTTTTCTTGAAACATTATGCTATACTTTTTCTCATGATACGAGAACATTTTTTATATAAGCTGCGTTCAATAGTATTGATTTTTTAATGATTTTAATTTTTAAAGAATATTGTCTTTTATAGTTTTGCTTGAATATTAAATTCAAAATAACGAGCGGAAGTAATTGAATAAAAAATACATATTCTCAATTAATATTTATTTGGTTAAGTTTCAAATGATTTTCAAAAATTACTTTAGCCTGATTTTAAAATACATTGGCCAGTTTTAACCTTAATAAAAATAAAATGGTATACAAGATCAAAATAAATCGAAAATACCGTAATATTTATTGTTTCTATTTACCTAGTTACATGTATGCAAAATTCTTAATGCAATTCAGGTAGAAACATAAAACATGGAGGCATAAATGCACGAAATTTGCTTTTATCTGACACACGCAATTTAAAAATTCAATGAATTCAGATAAACAAGCTCAAAATCACAACAGTAAGAATTATTAATTTAGTTTGTTCACACAGTAAGGAAATTACAAAGGTGTATAAAAATTCTGACAATATGATTAAAGACAAAGTTGATCGAGTTAAAATTGATAGCTCAAAACTTACAACCCGAAATTTGTAAATGCAAAACAAAATTGCTTTCAACTTGAAAATGCAATTCATAAAAACAAGTGGATTCTAAAATACCATAATGGTTAACTGCTTTAATTTAAAAATTCTTCAATCATAAAATTACCGCATAATGTGTAAAAATTCTAACATTTTAATTAAAATCAAAAGTGATCATATTGAAATTAATCTCAAAACTTACATTACAGATTGAAAAATATTAATGTAATATTTTAGTTACTTTTTTATAAAGATTAAACACCCTTGATCGCACGAAATATATTAGAAAATTCAAATGATTAGTTTTGTTTTCTAAACCTAAATTACACTACCAAGTAATTCGTCATAAAACAGAATATCAGAAATGTGGAGAAGTTATATTATAAGTTATTCAACGATGTAACAGCTTAGTTTTCTCTGAAGCTTTTATGAATATAAAATGATTAAGATTCATCTAAGAATAAGGAAATCATAAATCAGAAGAGAAAACCAAGATAGTATAAGCAATATTATTTCGATAAACTCTGTCATATGGAAATAAGTCCACATTGATGAAGATAAAAATCACTGAAGAAATGGAGGACATCTAACTTGTAAACTTAATTATTCCAATAGTTATGATCCACTTCCTAGGAGACATACACCAAGGTGGCACTTACAATGGATCCCCTCTCGTATCTATATCTGTTGAAATGAGAAGGTGGATGCCCTGGCTAAAAGGAGTTATGCTCCGCCCACTGATACAGCTCTCACATGCATTTTTGTTGCATTCTATCCGAAAAAGGAGCCTGGAGCATTCCACTTGCTCGTGATTGGTACTCTAATGGTTATCCGGATAGTTCCATTGCTTTCAATGGCTTTAGAGCTGATCAGACTGCATACTCTAGGTTTGCAAGTGGCCTTAAATTTGATGGCAAACGTAACATCTGTCCTACTTGTTGTAAATGCGGTAATGGCTTGGTTAGCCCCCTCTGTTTCTCGCAAATGTTTCACTTTTATTTTAAAGTATTTAAAAATAATCATAATCTAAGTAAAAGTGAAAATCTCAACTATTTTATAATTTTATATAATTAAATAGCATCTACTTAGATTTCCGTTGCAAAAATTTAAAATGAATGATACTTCTTATGATTGATTTATTTGTCAATAAATTGTCTTTTTTTTTTTTTTTTTTGCACATGACGACCAATTAGACCGTGACTTACAATTAAAGTGGATTCAAAGCCAACTTAATTCGAGGTGACAAATAACTAAATTCAACAGCTAAATTAATGGTCAGCACTGAGTCCACGAACTGTTAAACCGAAGAGAGGAGCGCTAATTATTTACCAGTCGGTCTGAGTTGATATAAAGTATCACAATTTGCCGAATACGATTTAAGAGCGTTTAGTAGTGTGGTTTTAATTACTACCGTATAACTGGGTGTTTTCTTCGTTTAAATTCTTCATGAGTGCAAAACGTTGTCAAAACAAAAATTCTAAGTTGATTTGAATGTTATTTTGATCTTATTAATTTGACCTTGAACGACTAATATTCTTAAGTTCGGATCTCAATAGAATCAATGTTTCTAAATTCTAAGTCTGAAGAATAATATGTACATTATAGATACATCATTTACATTTCTAAAATCTTTCTGTCAAGATGTTTCTCTTCTAAGAGTCTTTGACTAATTATATTACTGCAAAGAAAGTGCAGAATTCTCGAAGTTGATTCTAAAGTCAATAGATATTTGTAGAAATAACAACTAAAATTTTAAAATCGGTTTAAAGCATATGTATATATATAGCTATCATACTGCATATGTTATATTACTAAATTATATGATATATTATTTGAAGATATATATATTATATATATATATACATTTTTAATAGAAAATATTCTATTCAAGAAACTGATTTTCTATTTTATTTTATTATTAATTGAATTCTGAAATTTAATGGAAATAATTAGTAAATTAAATAATAATTTGCATATTATTTGCAATTATTAAATATCATAAAATATCTTATTGCTACTCAAACATATTAAATCAATAAAGCAAATAAAATTTAAATTTCAAACATAAATGAAGAGAAATATTAGTAAGCACATATATACATTGATATTCATTTATAAATCTGTGAAGTATTATAGACTTTGAAGGCAATAAATATTTGTCATAAAGAATATTTTTGTGAAGCTGTTTTGTAAAGTTTTGTGAAGAATGTGAAGTTTGTTTTTTAAACTCTAAGACTTAAATTAAATAAATAACAATATAAAATTTTCCTTCATTTAAATAAAGACTAAATACATATTCTTTGAAAAAGTAATTTACATACATTTGAAATTTCTACTTAAATGATAAGAAATAATATGTTTAAACCTTATTTCTGTTATTTTTTTAATTCAATATTCTAAATATTTTGTAAGAAGATTTTTCAGACGGTATATTTATTTACCCAAAATTTTTACTTTTATTGCGAAACATGGTAAATAAATAATAAGATAAAAATTTTCTCTCATTTAAATAAAACATACTTATTTTGCCTTAAATGATGAACATATAATTCAAAATCTAAATTAAGCAGTAAAATTATAAAAGTAACAAAATTAAAATAATTTTGTTACTTTTTAATTTAATACTTTAAACATTAATTAACATAGTTTATCAGAATGTGAACATTAATTTTTAATACTTTAAGTAACCCAATTTTTATAAAATATTTTCTTTATCTTCTTCATTTTATTGCAAAGTTTATATTAATAATCTGTTAAAATAATTCTCACATTTAAATGAAATGTAAATATACTTTATATTTAAAAATGTAATTTGCGAACACTTAATTGAACTTAAATTAAAAATGAGAAAAATAAACTTAAAAATTCTATTTAAGTGAGGAAAAACATCATATACCGGTTATTTTCTCAATATAATATTCTAAATATTTTACAAGCAAACTTTGATCAAACGAAGCATTCATGTCAAAGCTTTTTAATTTTATTAAAAAATCTATATTATAGAGAGAAATAGCAAGATAACACTTTTTCTCACTTAAATGAAACAAACATTTTTATTTTTGGTGAAAAGATTAACATATACTTGAAACTGATAATAAAATGACGAAAATTATCATTCTATAATTTTTTCTGTTGTTTTTTCAATTTATTATTGTAAATATTTTGTACGAAAATTTTTATCAAAAAAATATTTATTAGACCAAGCTTTTAAATTTTATTACAACGTCTATATTAGGAAGATAACAATATAGCATTTTTCCACATTTAAATAAAACCTGATATTTTAGTTTTGAAAAAATAGTATAAGGATTTGAAATTTTAAAAATAACGAAAAATATACTATATTTCTGTAACTTCATAAATTTAATATTCTAAGCATTTTACAAGAAAATTTTTATCGAATGAAATATTTATTAGCCCCAGCATATTACATGTAAAGTACATTAAATCAGTAAAAAACATTTTTTTCTCTCACATTTAAATAAAACATTTATTTTTGAAAAAAATAATTTACATGCATTTATAATTTCTGAGTATAACTAATTTAAAATATATTTCAACTTTTTTATCATATTCCTAAATTTAATATTTTAAAAAAAATTACATTAAAATACATATTTAAAATGATGCTTACCTTGACAACAAAATCAGTACCATATTTAAATTCAATAACACTAATATGAATATTTAACTACATCAAAATCATATCGCCACCAGTGCCAAAAAGCCAAGTTTCTCAAGAAATAAGATTGTTTAGAAGTGAGAAGACACTAGGCATAGGCTTAAGAAAGATAACTATTTTTAGTGTAGCGTGGTCAGGAACAGTTAAGCAAAATCTTTCTCCAGTTTCGCATCCCCCGGAGAAATGAGCTACTACATTCTAATGACACTTTTCCCGCTATTCACCAACATAATTGACGATCGCCAGATAGCGTGTTTCCTATCCATTATTAAATAGTACCATCGCCAAAAGTACACAATACTAGTACTAATGCTCTTTTTTTTTATCCCGATCAAAGCCGAATAAATGATATTGCTGGTGAAGACTTTAAGGACTGAAAGAGTTAAAAGTGACCTAATTAAGTGCCTGCAAAACGTGGGAAGTCCACACCCATACATGAATTCAAATAGAGATTTTTTTTTAATTTTAAAAGCTCTTAAATTAAGAACCATAAGTACAGGAAAATTACTTTAAACTAAATTTTCTTTCGCTTAAAAATATGTCTTCATTTATATAACTTTAGATAGGACTTAAGTATTACACAAAAATATTGATTTTTAGGGATTTGTCAAAAAGAAGCTAAAGCAGCTATGAAAATAAAGGTAGGAATGTATGTTTTGGTAGTAAGGATAAAGTACATTCCATTTGGTGATGATTTTCTAAAATCGTTGTTGTGAGATAATACAAATGTTCTTTTCACGTAATCCAAGGAGAAGGATGCGAATCAATAGTTGTTTTTTAAATCGAACAATAAAACCTTTTATGAAATTAGGTTTTACAATTTGATGTTTTGTACACTTTTCGTTTTAGATTTTTCTTTTATGTATTTACAAGATTGTTTACACGTCAAATTTTGTATCATTTAGAAGAGTTGCTTTCATTTTGCACGAAACCTTAAGTTGTTATTCAAGACTTTTCTACTTTATTTTTTCGCGTTTCCCGATTAAAAATTTTTTGTTCGCTTTAGTTTTATTATTAGATAACATTTTTCCAGGTTTAAATTTATTTTACAATTTTTATTTTTCAATTGCAATATTATTTACACTAATTAAGTTTGCACTTTGATTCAATTAAGAATTACTTAACTATTCCGTCAGATACAGTCGGGAATACAACTTAGAGTGAGCCAGAAGCAAAACCTTTATAATTTTAAAATAATTTTCAGACATCGAGATTGTGACTGCATATACTATATTTTCATCTCACACTAATTGGAAAACCTAAGCTGAAAATCATTTATTGACTAAATTAAATTATTGACTAAATTAAGTTGAACTTTCAACCACCATATTCTAAAACGGTAATATACGAACAAAGTTTGCTGCCCTCCCTTTCTAGTGGTCAGAGTCCCTGACTACGGATAGGGAGGTCTTGGGTTCGAATCCCAGTTAGGGCAATGATGTACTATCTCTCTCTAACTATTCTTTGTCCTTTCTGTGTATGAATGTGTTGTAAATGGTTCCCTACCCTATAAACGGGTCCCTATGGCATAAGTGAAGCCCGGTGGCTTAGTGGCAGCGTTTCACGCTCCCATGACACAGGTCCGAGGTTCAATCCTCGGGCTGGGCAAGGTTGACTCAGCCTTTCATCCCTTCAGTGGGTCGATTAACAGAGTACCAAGGATGCTTGGGAACTAAACACTGGGGGTTTCGCGTTATGCTGACCACCTAATCGGGACATATGCTTCGCACCCCAGGGCCCTCGGTCATGAAAACAGTTATGGGCACTGCAGGCCTTGGCCCACATGGGTTGTCGTGCCATGGAGTTTAGTTTAGTTTTAGTTTATGGCATAAGTATGCTGAAGAAGTTGGACTCCCCACCAAAAATATGGTTCAGTTGAAAAAGTAGAGCAGCGCACCCCATATTGCCAGCCTAGCTGGCACACGACAACAACTAACAAAGTTTAGCTGCACAGTATTTGTTTGCTGGGTTAAATGCTGAACTTTCTGGTTTCAAATCATAAAGAAATGATTCATTATGAGAACGAATAATATAATGGGCTAAAATATAAAAACACTTTTACAATTAGGACACCACGCTCCTCTGTTAGCACTGTACCTTTAAACATATAGAAAGTGTATCATATAAAATTCCGCTTTCACACACAAAACTATGCTCTTAATTAAAACGCGTAATTTTCTCAAATAAGATTTTGATGTATTCAAAGAAATTGTCGATCCTGAATAAGGTAAAGAAAAGTACTAATGTAATTTAGTGACTTTTTCATTAAAGGATAAAAATATCCCGTTCTCATTTGTTAGTTGAGATGTCATATAATACATAAGACATTGAATGTCATTAATGATCATTTCATATAATATTTATTGAATGAGGATACAAAAATGAATTTTTTCCATTTCTTTCTTCACTAATATTATCATCTAACAATATTGCTAAAAATAACATCAAACAAAAAAAAATGAATCGTATTGTTCATCTTACACTATGATTATGTTCAATATTTTGCAGATGGTATCTCATGTACTATTTACTACTGTAATAATGGTATTTAAACAATATAATCTCCAACAGAAAAAATTATCCTAAATATATAAACATTTTATTTTGAGATTAATTTTACATACGTATATAAAATATTTAATATACAACATTATCTATAAAATATATTGATTAATTTATGATGATTTATTATGAGATTTTTTTAATTTGATTTGACTTTTACTATCCAAATAATGTAATGCAAATAATTTTTTTCCTTTCAAGAATTACTTCAAATTTTCTTAATTGCAAGTCTAACTTATGTACTTGAATTCTCAAAACGTTAAAGGAGCAAGCAGAAAAGAGTAAGGTATAATTAGAATATATATGAATATACAAAACGCATTGAAGGAGATGCAGAAAATAAGACTCAAAAAAATTTGCACAGAATCCGTAAATCTGAAATAAAGTAGTAGTATGAAAGATGCTTCAAGGTAAAAATTACATTACATGCAAATTTAAAAATATAGTAAAGGAAGACATTGACTTTTCAATAAACCAGTTTATTCTCAGCGGTCAAAAGTGGAAATTTTACAAACGATATTCTCAGACTGAAATGCAAGCTTAGACTACTTTGTAATTCAAATAATTTTTTTCTATTTCCAATGCCCCGCTGCCACTGTGATTAATCCTTAAAGTACTACGAGGAGTGGAAGCGAAGACAACTTCTATAGTGGATCTCCCATAGGATGTACTATTATTGCCCCGAATGTGGGTGGGTCTTCCTAATTCAAAAGCAGGGGCCAAACAGAATAACACCAGACTTGGCCTGCCAGAGGTATCATTTCACATGGAGGACATTGCGACCAAGGCATATTTAACGGGCCCCAACCACCATTAACGATCACAACGGATCTGCAGTTGGGTCAATATTCGAACTCACTACCACTGATAACGAGAACGAATGCCCAAACCAACCGGCCTCACCCAAATATTAATTTAATAACTGTATTCAGAAGTAGTTTGAGAGCTGCTTAGAGACACATATTTGAAACTAAAAAACATTTTAACATTTCGACTGATGTATACTTTAAATGACAGTAACAAAAAATATTTCTTGTTACACACTTATTAAGAAATAGCTGATGTTTATCCTTTGGAAACGATTAAAGTCAACTTTAGAAATTGATTTTCATGATTATAGAAGGAATGTTTTAAGAAGTTATCCATCAAGGTCTCTTAGCACTTACAATAGAATTATCCACATCTATAGAACGCTTTACATAGGATTTTTTATTCCAAACAATTCTTCACGTTCTATATCAAACACTTACTTAGAATTTAATATTAATTCTTAAATAAAAAAATTTTTTCAAAATTTTTTATTGTTCTTTTTTTATTTTAAAGAACTTTCTAAAAAATAAAAATAAACCTAATTACTCTAGTTTCTAGGTTTCATGCTCATTCAAACGGCTCAAAATTTGCTATTTTCAAAATAAATAAATTAATTAAATAAATAACTAAATAAAATCTTTTATGTGAGTATTCCGTGCAAACTAATTTAAAAAATAAAATTTACCACATTAATATTTAATTTGGTCAACGTCATTTTCATAATTTAGTTTTTAATTAAATTGTTCTTTTTAAAAATTAGTTTAATTTTTGCTTATATTATTTTCCCATTTAGCAATATGATACGTATTATATTTTATCTGGCGTTTTTACCAATCTTTTAAACATGTGAACCAGTTTAAATAAGTGAATCCACGTTTATTATATAGCGACATGGCAATTACCAATGACGTACTTTAAAATTCTGATTGACAAACTGACGATTAACATCAGTCCTCATATCAGCATTTTGGACTATTTTATTGACAGTTATTTATCATGTATTGCATCGCATAAATATTGTCTAGACATAGGACTACATGCTACGTTTAATAAAAGGAAATCTAGTTATTTAATTTAATGTAGATCAATATAATTTTTGTACTCTTGCGTGTGGTCTCATAAGACTTCATGAATTATCCATGAATAGAAAAATTTGTATTTAGTTACTGACATTAAAAATTATAATATAATCAAAAAGATACAAAAACCCCATTTTAATTTTACTATCAGCATTTAGAAAGAGAAAAATGCATTCATTATCTAAAGAAACGGATTGCATTCAGAAGCACAATGTTTCCTATATCCTTCTAATTTATCAGTACAAGAATACATTTTTAGTGAAAAATATATTAATATATTACATTTTAAAAGAAGATGGTGTTTCTTAGAAATAAATTTTTTACTTGGTTTAAATAATCAGTTGTAAAAATTTACTTCATTTAAAGTGTCTAAGTCTGTTATGCGTATTCATCAAGGGAATTATTCCAGATGAACATGCAAATTTCAATTAGAACATCCGGTTAGAAAAAAGTTTTCATCATAGAATCATGTTTACTGTGCACTCGTGTAAACTGTAAAGACAACTAAATTGCGTTTCTAATAGCTTGGCAATTATCGATATGCAAAGTATTCATAAATAAAGACATCTAATTGTGAAAAATCACCACTCACTGGCATTTAAAAATGTATAAAACACCAGAGGATTTGATAAACGGATGGAAAAAACATTCAGAAAAGAATTTTAGTTTTAATATATCCCAAACAAGAACTATGCTATTAAGAATTTAAAATTATGATAACAATGCTGATAAAAAAATTAATAAATACATAATAACTATCATTTTCATTTACCATCTTAAATCCTCTCATTTGTATGTTCTACAACTGAGTGAAGTATTTTACATCAAACGTTGAACCCATATATCACGAAATACTGTTTTTAAGATCATACCACAAATTACAGGATGTTCCAATTACTTCGAAATCAAAAATTACATAGATTAAAGTCTGACATTCGGAGAAATCACGCATTAATATGACATGTTCTTCATAAAAATGCTTAGTCAAAATATTCTTAACATAAGAAATGAGTAGAGGAACCCCAGTTTATATGAAGATTGTACGTTGGTTTGACTTTTTGGCTTGGTTTATTGGCTCTTAATGGTCATTTTTTTCTCATGAAGGCTAATTAAACAGGAACCTATAACTTAAAGCAGGCTCCGAACTACTGCAAATATCCAAGTCCCCGATGAGATTTAAATCGACGAACTGTTAAACCGAAAGCAGGAGTATTAACCATTTGACTACAGGATTGGTGAAGATTAAGCGTGATGATATTGACGTACTTGCATAATTCGAACAGTTTAATGAAGTGTATCCCTGTACGCGGTAATCGATATAGGGATGCTAAATTAAGACTGACTTTCTCCACGTTAACTCTTCGAAGAATTATGCGTCTAAAATAAAAGATTATGGAAATACTCTTGATTTTTTAAGACAAAGCAAAAGATCAAAATCTTTTGTTGAAGCTTTGTGAAAACCTAAATTTGATAAATCTGAGTATATTCAATCAAGTATTCAAATCTAAATGCATTTCATCTTTCTGTATCATCCAACGATAATTCCAAGGCTATCTTAAATTGACCTCACAGTGAGCAAAAAATGTAAAGAACTGAAGCATTAAATTTTAAAATCATATAAAAGCACGAGTTACACAAGTGAAACTTTTTCCTGATAGTACAGAAGAATATACCAGAGGTCGTTAGGAATAGTTGGACATTAATACTGGTTTAAAGTTGAGAACTATTTTTTTTTCAACTAAACCGTAATCTTAGCAGCAACCTCTGCAGTTATTTTCTATAAGTGTTTCCATATAGAAAGCGTAGAACTGAAAAGCAAAAGGGGTGAGTACTAAATGTCAGATTATTTTAATTGCCAATAGTATGATATTATGCATCTTCAAATACTGTCCAACGCGTACTTCATTTCATAATGGTACATCAAAAGAATTGTCTGCCCATGTACGCTATATTTGGTGGTATTTGAGTCTCAAAATATAACGTACACGAGAATATATGCGTGGCAAAGTACAGCGTACATAAACTGAACACCAACAGTTCAACAAGAAAAGCCTCTCTCTCTCTCTCTCTCATGGTTTCTCCACTGTCTATATTTCATAAAAATCTTTACTTATTTTCATTCAACAAAAAGTAAAACAGCTTGCATATTATAACTTTAAGTAGTTGATGGAAATTTTAAGAATGAACAAAAAACAACCTAGTTTCTTCAAATTTCTTTATGACATTCAAAACCTAAATTCCTTCAAAAACCGAATCCGTACAGCAACTGAAAACGTATCAATCTTTGAACAAACTTATAAGGGGGAATTTAATCTCTTAAATCCAAGACCATTTAAATGCTTAACATAATGAAAAAAATTACTATGAATATTAGTATATATTACAAGTGTAAATTTCTCCTAGAACAAAACATTTACAAATGAATTATGGGTTTCTACAATAATATGCTTACTTACCATAATATTTTCAATTATACTTTCTTATTCCATACTCAAATCTTCCACAACGTTTTATAGGGTTCTGATTGATAGTAGAGTAAAATAGCAGCTTGTTGTAGAGAATTTCTATCATCATCATATTTTATAAACGAATTGTTACAGTGAAATTTTATCAGTTAACTGTGCAGTTACATAAATGTATACAACTTGCGACTCTTGAATTATTTGAAAGTTATGAAATAAAAACTCACTGTGTACTGAATTAAGTTTATTCATAAACTTATAAAGTCTCTCAATATATACCAAGCATCGGCAACTTAAGACGCATATGCCACATTTGGCACGCGATACTATTTTCCATGGCACTGAATATCACTCTACCCATAATTCTGCTTAATATTATAATACTAAGTAGAAGTGCAGGGACAAGGTTTACATTAAAACTTTTATTTAACTATATTGAAGGGGAATACTTTAATATATTTTGCTATCTATTTTTATAAATACGTGTAAAAGAAACCTTATACATTTAAAATCTTAATTTTTACTTATGATAACGGAATTTTTATATTTCATGTTCTTTACTTTTATATCAATAAAAAATCTGTCAATGATGGATGATTAATATAAAATAAAAAAAATTAAAAATTTGTATTCTTAAACTCTATTCTATATTTCTGTATATACTGCCGCAGAAATCGAACTGTTTCAAATATTTTCTATGTGACAACCTGAGTCATAATGGAGGATTGCTTTTGCACGCCACACCTACAAGGTTGTCGACCCCTGAATTTGCATCATTCTCTTTCTATACAACTTTGGAAGAAACGTAAATAATAAATCATTCATGTTATATCGATACATTACGAATTTTTGCGTGACAAAACAAATCTAAATGATGAGAAAAATACCTAATTAAAAATAATCAATATAAAAATTGACGCATTTTCATAACTCCTAAGCTTAATACATTTATTGTCAATTGCTCTTATTTAAAAACTATCTGATTGTTGAATTATATACAAGTCCATTCTAGGTAATTTTGCGTGACATTAAAAACAAATTAAAATTAACATTGAATACCTAATTAAATACCATAATTGTTTAAGAGTCGTTGTGAATTGACAAAAAATAAGTAATATTTATGACAGTATCTTTGTTTCAAAATCCAAGAAGGGAAACTGTCTTAATCTTATAAGCAATTTCTAAAAGAAAATCTCTGCGAGCATACTTTGATATTTCTATAAATGACAGATGGGCATATTCACTTACTGTCAGTAAAGATGTATTTATAGGGCAAGAAAACAAATACATTTGCTTTTAAATCTCAACTCTTAAAAAGGGTTGTAAGCAGTTACTGTTTCACTAAAATAAAACTTTTATCTCAAAACAAAACCATTAATTTTATCAGAACGTTTCACAAACGCTCAGCAAATATTCCTTCATGACTTTTGTCACGATATATCATTAAAATTGCAAAATGAAAGAAAAATAAAATTAAGTAAATTACATTCGCTCAAAATGCAACCTAAAAAGTGAGATGCATTGAACGTGGCACGGGAGCTCAGAATAAAATGTATAATGCATACTGTTATTCTTCAACTGATTTCGTGATTAAGGAAGGATTTTGTCACGCTATTTATTCTAGCAAAATACTTTTTCTGCTTTCATCCTTACAATTTAGGCCCACAAACTTTAAAAAAATGTTCCTTTGCTCTCCAAAGCGTAATGTGGAAAACACATGGCAATTCAAATCAACAAACCAGCCACTGAAAGTCAACAAAGTTTTCACCTGATCTATTACAATATTTAATTATTCATGATTAAAGCTCTTGACTTTTTTCCTGAAAAACGCAGCTCTTGTGAATATTGTTATATCATCCACATCTTATTAAAAATTAGAGCTACATTGCGCTATCATTTATTATTAAGACGATAACATTGTTAGATGAGAGGAAATAGTTAACATATATTGTTTCACTTTTACCATAAAATTATATATATGTGTGGATGTGTATAGCATGTGGCGCATGTAACGTGCAAAAAACAGCTCATTCGTACATTTGGAATAACAAACAATCAGATGCATATCACGTGATCCAGACCAGCAAATAGTAAACAGAGCATATGTTACCATGTAAGCAGGACAAGAGAAATTCTCTCTGATAGTTAGGGTAGTTAAATTCATTTTTCTGCCAAAAAAATTGAATAATACAATATTTTGAACAAGACATTATTTTTTCATACCCCTAACTATTAGAACATGTCTTTGGTTGAATTATCCTCATAGAGTCTCAATTTTTTAAATTTAATCACGAAAAGAAAACATTGCTTCTTTTGGTGATAAAATTTGAAAAATTGCTTACGTTTAACCACCAAAAAATTAGAAAACTAATTTTGGTGATTAAATTAAAAATCACCAAAGAAACGAATACTTACATAAGCATTCGTCAAGTTTATATTCTAGAGATACCAAAATATAGTAATGTAATCAAAACTCAAATGTCTTATAAAGAAGTCATAAATTACGACTATAGGCTAAAGTGATACTTTAACTTTTTTTTTCTTACACATCTCCAGAAATAAGTTTATACAAATATTTTAACTTAGTCTCCCTACTTATTTTTTATTTTTTATCTTTTTATTCACTCACATTCTATATTTCTCTTAAGAATTAGGTTCTATATAAAATGAATACAGCACAACCGAAGCTATAAAAATTTTCATATAAGTCTAAAAATTTTCAGAGAGAAAAAATTCATTTTAAAAAGTAAATAGCTATGTACAAATATTAAATGTGCATTTTTTACTACATCAATGAATACTATTCAATAGAGCTTATTTTAATAAAATATTGCATTTTTTTCTCTAAATTCCTTTTGATATTAAAATTTTATAGATTAAATTTTGGGTTTAACCACATTCTTTTTTTAAGTAAATAATATGGAAATAATAATGTCAAAATATCAAAACGATAGTGTATAATCTATCTTTCCCTGTAAATGATGATTTACTTATATAAAAAATAGGTAAATAAATAAAAGTCATTACTTCAGTTAATTGCATTAAGTAAAACTCATTGTATCTAGAAATATTTATACATAAATTTTTGCAGAACGGAACTTTCTATAAAAAAATCATAAAAAAGTCTTAGAACTAGTTCACATAAAATGATTATAAATCATTAAGTTATAGGTAATTTTTATACATTTAATTAGGTTTTAGAACTTTTTTCCTTACAAAGTTTATTTTAAATTTAATTAATATTTAAATAGTGTGATTTTATTTTATTTCTATATTTTTACGGAAATTATAAAGCCATTTCTTTTTTATATTAAAAGTACTCTAAGCTCACATATAGAACTGATACGTTTTTTTAAAGCTCCATTCATTAGATTCAAATAATTTGTCTTACTTGGTTTGATTTATTAATTAAAAATGTTTATTATTTTTTAAATAATATCGTTCATATATATTTCCATATCATTTATGATTTCTCCTTGCTTGGACACGTTAGACAACAATTTAAGTAAAGTTCATTTATCACAGAACATAGATTTGCAAATATCAAAATTTTTCTAATAAATGAAAAGCATTTTACAAAATATGCATATACATCAAAAAAGATCATTATAAAAAATTACCATATTAAAATAAATAATTTCTATACTTACTAATTATAGACTATTTCTTCGTTTACTAATTTTTCAGAACAAAATATATTTCATTTTTTTAAGAGCTCATAATGTTTTCAAAGAGTATTCGAACACAATAATTCACATTAAAGCTTTATCTATTCCAACATATTTCTTCTATGGTAAATGAAAATAACTTGCTTTAATAAGAGAAATCTGGGTATTTAAAATTAAAAATTGTATAATAAAAATTATGAAATGATATCTGCTTCGCTAAAAAATTGCGCCGTCTATATGCACACAAAATAAGTTTGAATATTTAAAACTAGTTAAGACTTTTTATAATTGACTCAATTTTTATTTAATCTATTGAATATACAACATAAAAGGTAAAACTGTTTAAGACTGTAAGCAAGTTATTTAAAAATGACAGTTGTAAAAAGAAATATAAATGTGGGATTTTGCATGAAATTGGTAACATATAAGGATGAATTGCAAAAGTTTAAGATTCAATAAATAGCTTACAAAAAAATCATATTTAAAAATATAAATATGGTATTGCAATAAAAAAGCTAATTTTCATTTTAGCATAAATCTATGCGATGTACAAGCTTTTTCATCTAAGTTAAAGTATACATCTTTCAAACAGCTATTGTGGCTTATTCATTTAGAAATTAAATATTAACGGTATTGTTAAATTGTAGAATTTATGGAGTAGAGAATTAAAAAAACTATAAGTTAGATTTCCTATACTCAATAGTTATTTTCGACACATGATGACTTAATTCAAACAGATTTCTAGGATTATATTGAGGTCACTAGGGCTAATTCAATCAGGACCTACAATTTAAAGTCAATTCGGAACCACGACAAAATTCCAAATCTGAGGTGAGAAGCGCACCCACGGACTATTGAACTGAAAGCTAACCATTTTACAGAACGGCTGAAAAGCTATAAAAAATGATTGTGTTGATTGCTTTAATTATATTATGAAAACCAGTTTTATAAATATTGAAACAGGAAAATCCAAACAAATCAATCGAACAAGAATATGTAAAATACGTTAGGTAGAAGAAATAAATCATAACATTTGCTATATATAGATATATATATATATTAATAGAGTTTGTAAATAATTTTCAGTCATTTTATTAAGCTTCGACCAGTAAAAGGTTACTTATATAATGAAATTAGTAACTGTTGAAATACTAATAAACTGTAAAAAAATAAAATAAAACAAAATTTAAAGGAAATTGATACTTACTTTTTTATTTTCACGTAAATTAAAAGTTACTAAAAAACATTTTAATAAATATAAAAAAAAAAAACAATTTAAGACACAAAATTCACTTACTCGTGTATGTTATAAGGAAATGTGAAAATTAAATATTTAATATTTACGGTCTATACCTCAAGACAGTTTCATTCATTGTCATTAAAATGATTTAAATTTCATAAAAAGTGAGATATTAAATGTTTTTAAAAGTATAGTTATGTATTTAAAACTAATCGCATAAAAATTATTTTTCAATTTGCAATTTTTTAATGTACACACACAACTTCCATTTTTTTAATTATTTAAAATAACCAATTAGGTATCTAATAATTGTACTGCGCTAAAATTATATCTCATAAATTTATAATTTAATGCTTTTAAGAATTGAATTAATTATAAATTCCTAATTTACTAATTACTATCAAGCAATTTAATATTATTTACAGATTTTGTATCTCCAAATCCATTGTTGCTCTGATATATTTAGTTCGAAATTTTGAGCAAGCATTTTGTTTATTATTAAAATTTGACTTAATAATTATTTCTCTAATATCTATATTATATAAATACATGCTCTTCGTAGATTTTAATATTTTACAATAATCAAGAATTCCATATTTCTAAATTTTTATGCTAAGATATCTTCATTTCAGAACAATTTAATTTAATTCTTTATAAAAATAAAAACATAACAGTATTTAAAATTATTTGGATATTAACTTCCAAATTAAATTTTATAATTATTTAAATATTAATACGAGGGTCACACTAAAATTTTTGACATACGTGTTTTTAAAGTTACAATTATAATTTTAGGATTATAAAAAGTAGTAAGCCTCATTCATTTTCTATAAATAAATAATAAAAGAAATTTTTTAAAAAAATTTATATCTCCATTAGTTTCATCTTCGAAACGAAAACGATGTCCACGTAAGTTATTTATTTTTTCAAATAAGCAGAAGTCTTATATACCTAGATAAGGAGAATACGGTGGACCTTCTAATAACTTTGATGTGTTTTTGTTTATGACTCAACTGCCAATCTTACTGAATAAGAAGTGTCATGCTGGAAGCATGAGTCTGCAGACATTCACTACTGAAATATTTCTTTGAAGGCCTGTGATATACTGAATTTTATTAAAGTGGGACTATTTTTTTTATTCTTCCAGCTTGATGGCTTTGATCAGTCCTGTATTTCAGAAGGAAACGGCCTACATTACTTTTTTTAAAGCATGTTGTCTTTTCATCATTGTGAGTGTAAGATAATCTTCTAAAACCTTACTTTCCTAACGTATTAGAATGTCAAAAAAATAGGATGCAATTTTTATCATTGACTTAGATTTTAGAAACAGTGTGATTGCCATCATTATTGCATAATATAAGCGTTTTTTTCCTGTTTTCGACATGCTCTTCTTTTTGGTGCTCAGTTAAATTTTATGGAACTTATATAACAACAAAGTTTTTTTAAATATGTATTCGAGTATAATAATATGCATTAATACAATAATATGTGTGAATACAATAATATGCATGATTAATTTTATGTATGTCAGAAAATCTTAAGTTCCTTCGGTAACATTTGGAACCGACATTTATTTTCAAATGCATATAATGTGTTTGAAATGCATTCAAATGCATTTAAGATGTGTGTGTGTGTTCAATGCATTCACACACACACATATCTTAAATTAATCCCACTTTAGGAAATCATATCACAATAATGTCATCACGTCAACTCAATTTTTCCTTTTACTAATATTTATTCAACGCTAAATAAAGTTGTGAATGAAAAATCATCTGCCAGGATAAAAATATTTAGTAATTTCAAATCCAATCCTTAATTTTTCTACCACTTTTCCTTTCCTCTCTAAAATTTCAGTAGACTCTCATATGTTTTAAACTCTAAAGATTTTTTATTTTAAATTTATAGAATTTAATTTCCATGGTGATAACTTGCTATTTTCTTCTACTTCTGTAGAATTGATTTAGAACCAATCAAAACATTTATTATATTCTTAAAAACGCCAGATTTTGCAAGAAATTCAGAAAACCCAAAATTAAGCTATTTCAAATTTCATTTTTGGTACAAGCAAGTACTTTGAAAAAAAAAAGATACTAATAAACAAACATTTAAATACTTCGAAAACATTATTTGAATTAAAGACACGCTAAGGACAAAACTTAGTCAACAAAGACAACAGTTGAAAAAGGTTGGAGTTTTAAACTGAATAAATATCAAAGCTTTTTATATACAATTTTTTTTTTTGTTTTTTAATGAACGAAAATAAATGTTTTCTTTTATGGATATCCAAATATTTTAAGGCTATAAAACCAAAATATAAACAATGAAGCCTAAGAAACATTTCTTAAGCAGGAAAATGAAATGTACAAAAATAAAAAAATTCCAAAGGGAATAATTTAAGATCATTCTTTAATCTTTGAAACTTTTGATAATTATATAAAGATGTATGTTAAACTCTGAACAAAGGTAATTTATTATAATTAATAAAATAATTAATCCAAATAAAAACTCGCATAAATTCTGAGGGGAAATATTAAAAATGCTGTTCAAAATTGCGTTCTAAGAATGCTGCCAATTTACATCAAAATAACAATTTAAAACCCAAAATACCAGATATTAAATAAATGTTATTGACATCTGTCATGTTTTAGATACACCCATTCAATCTTGGGAATCGGGTATCTTGAAAAACTACTAGCAAATTTTTGAAGATATTTAAGAATAATGCTCAGCATCAATAAAGACATTAAAAGAATCAAAATCAATGATGGGTATCAAAAAATAATAAAAAGAATTTAGACACACAATCTGCAAAATTTATTAAATTATCCAATAAACGAAAACTATTTAGCAAATAGCGGAATTCTAACTGAGTCCACTAAATATTACTCAATTATAAAATCACTCGTGGTTAGGCGAATTTTGTACTTTTTTATCAGTCCATTAAAGAATCCGTATATTATCTGACTTTTTCCAACATGCTTATACCCTATAAATTCTAAATTTTTCATAACATTCCTTGACTTCCTGCAATGATGTCGTTATACGCGATTCATAGTTACGGGCGATAAACCACTAATTTACAGAAGACCACCTCCTCATGTGTTCTAAGGTCCATCCCTAACTAGCTTCCCCACTAGAGACCTTGTTGGACCATGACTTTCCTAACAATTTCATTCCAAGGCAATCTGTCTCGTGCCTTAGTTTTCTTAATGCGTTTGTTTTCAATTTGTTAGTTTCAAATTTTCGAGATCCTTTTCAACCTCTTCGAGCCATCCTTTCCTTGTTCTTCCTCGTTTTCTCAAACCTTGACACTAACCTTTAAAATATGTTTTAGTACATTGGTTGTAATTAATTCTCCTCATGTCTCCCAACCATTAGATTCTTTTTTTTATTTTGTATGGTTTATAATATCATTTCCTTTAAACAGTTTTTGAATTTCATATTATAACGTTTCCTTCAAACATCACCATATTTGACTGTGGTCCACATATGGCTCTTAAAATCTTCTTCTCTCAGGTTATTAACATCTTTTCATGTTCTTGAATCAAAGTCCATGTCTCTGATTTATGAATAATAGTTAGTTTCATAACAGTTTTATGCACTAGAAGTTTCGTTTTCCGTGTTGTCGTTTAGATCTTATTAGTTTCTGCAATCCAAAAAAGCTGCGAATACCTGCATTTATCCTTTGTTTGATTTCTGACATCATATCATTATTTTCTGACATTTGAGCCCAAATAATACTTAAACTCTGTAACTCTTTCACATTTGATCCCTGTCACTATTTGAACAATAAATAGATAAAGGCATTTCTATTTTCGCAACGAACATCCAATGCGATCAGTGTTTGAAACTATCACCGGTTTTCTTTGAAAAATATGAATGACGTTTATTCGCAGCCTCCAAAGATCTTTTTTTTTTCCTATATATAAAAAATGCAAGACCAATGACCTCTAAGCGTTCACCAGTGAAATATAAGCGTAGAGATACTAGAGGCAAGATGTCTATCATGTCACTCGCAAAGATGGTAGAAATATAGACATTCGCACAGATGTTCCAAATAGTTTCAAAAACAAAAAAAATTTTCTAGAAAATTTCAATTTTATTTTCATTGAAATAACAGTTTTATTAGATAAAATTCTTGTATACGCGTATTTGACAAAATTATATTCATTTTTTTTTCAGATATTTTTGAAATATTAATTGTCAATTCCATCTTTATACATTTGAGATGCTCATTTTAGTTTGAAGTTATTTACGACATTATTTGTGTACTGTCATATGGTAATTTATAGCTCTAATAAAGGAGATTCCAAAAGAATTAACTCATGAGATATATTACTCATGAGTTAGTGAATGCAGCAAGATTCACAATGTCTTTTTGAGAACCAATTTTCTTACTAGCTTTCTAAGTCAAGTTGCATGTTTATGAAAAATTATAATATTGATTAAACAAATTAATCTGTTATAAAGTAGATAATGTCCAATTAATATTTTTGGCAGCTTAATACATTAGGACAGCTCTGGATGTGATTATTTATGATTTGAAAACTCAAAGTGTAAAAAATATTTAAAGAAATTTAATGTCCGGAAATATTATTTGAAATGTTAATTTGATTATATAAGAAATTCGTTCATTTTAATTAACGAGAAATACTTTTACATTGTCTGTAATATTTTTAAAGTTGTTTTCTATGTATTTATATTTGCTTATTTAACATTGATTTTTTGACAATACAAATATTTATTAAAATGCAAAGTTTTGAAATTAAAAAAAATCAAATTATCATTTAACATTATATGAAATTCCTTAATGTTTAACCATTTCCAGAAACAGTAAATTGATTTTTAATTTTCCTCCCTTTATATTTCACCTTATGCAGAAAAATTTTTTTTTCTTTTTTTCGAACGTTGAAAACTCAAAATGGACTAAGTTTTCGTTTTCTTTTCATACGCTTGAGAGGACTCGTAAAATATTTCTTGATAATTATTTTTAATTATATCAATTTATATTAAAAAACTTTTAGCTTGAAAGATTTATTTGTAACACAATTGTCATTTTTTGCACACGAGGGCTAATTACACCAGGACCTGGTTAGTTAGGGTTCGTTCTCATTATCAGAAACCAAAAATCTGTCGGGTTCACTAAAGGTGGCGGCGTATTTTAAATGTCGGCACCACAATGTCTCCAACAAATGAAATGATACTTGTGGGGATGGCAGGACAACTATTTGAAGGTCTACTCGGAATACTTGCTTCTAAATTATAAGGCTCCTCCATATAATTTAGAAGCAAGTATTCCGATTCCATCTAATTGGTAAAGCCTAACTCAAGTCTAAGTACATACATGCATAACGGTGCAGGCGAGCCCCGGAATATACATAAGGTTAACGGATTTGGAATAATACTCGCCATCACCAAGCGCCTCGTAATTTTGAACCACAGTCAGGAGATGGATGATGTTACACCAAAGTTAGCACCCTCCTCTCCACATCCACACCACACCAGCAGAATGATTTTGGACTTAACATGTTAAAGTAGACATGTCCCTAACCAACGAAGCTCCAGCAACCTCGTGAAGGAGAATGTATAGTCGCCCTCCCAAACACTGCCCATGATGAATGATGCTTCACTTTGCTGATGTTAACGAGAAGCGGAGTGAAGCTTGATCTCTAGGGCTAAATATAGAGAAGCATGATGGTGCAGCATTATAACAAGAGATACATTTTAATTTTCATATTTATTTTTGATGGTGCTTTTACACCAACTACAGTACCACATGCAAGTGAACAGTTAACAATTTTACACTTTCTAAAATACTGCAGCTTATAAGGAAAAGGCAAAAACCAAGCCTTTTGAAAATCAAACAAAACACTGGTTTTATTCATCACACTAAAAAAATAATTTTCCAAGATAGCTAATATTTCAAACTTTTATACTTAACACACACCATAAGCAACAACACAATATGCACTTTTCAAGTCTGAGGTAATGTGATATTCACAATAATGTGATCTGATTCTATATAAGGGTTGCTACTAATGGGAAAAGTTATAATGGATATGGACAAGACAAGTTAGTTACATTATGAGCAAAACCATTTTTCTTACAATTAACACTTGTATGAATTGAATTAATATCTGTTTTTGTAGTGGCTAATCTCTTCTGGTTGACAGTAACATTAAATCAGGTCCATGAGCCCGAACGCCTTGAAACAATGGACACCAGCCTCGGGGCTCAAGAACAGCTGGCCTTTATTTAAACTGATGCAGGCCAAAATATGAGGAGCAGCAGCTTAAGTCGCACTGCATTTTGGACGCAGGGGATAAACTTTGTGGCCCTTCACATGGCGTTGTACACGAGTGTGACCGTTTCAAACCGCAAAAAAAGTCCTCCATCTTGGAAGAGTAGTCTAATCGCACCTCTTGTCAACACCAATCAGAACAACACCAGGGCGATTTCCCGCATACCATTCATGCACGGGGGCTCTAATTCAAGAACAGATATCTTGCCTGACCCGGGGGGCGATCTCTAAAAAAGTAATGAGCAGTATCCTTACGACTGCTCTCTCTCGGCCCAATCCATCAGCAATTTCATTACCGTGCACATCCACATGCAATGGAACCAACTGAATGGTGATCTTAACATTGGCAATCCAGCGATTCAAAAGACGGACGATTTTCCTAGTTGTTCGGTACACATGCTTCTATCAATTAGATAAATGCGGAATGGAGCTACGACTATCACTCAAAATCCAAAGTGCAAACACTTTCAGTTATACAAAATTTCAAAGCTTCTTCAATAGCTATTAGTTCTGCATGGAACACTGAGCAATCGTCTGAGTTCCTTTCACAGAATCCAAAGCCAATACTTTTTAACAAAAAACCACAACCTGAAATAGCGCCTTCACCATGCTGCCGTCAGTATAGATGTGCAATGCATCTCATGGGATTACATCGATAGTCTCCAAAGCAAGCTGTCTAAGGTATTCTGGGTAATGTATGTTCTTGTTGGTGTACGAGCTCAAATCGGTCTTGAAAGAGACGGGAACACAAAATAAATCAGCAACATCCATACCACAAGCTCTAGTGAGACATATTCTACTTCATTATGCAGCCAACCCTGCCTTTCAGCATAGCTAAGTAAACTTCGTTTTTTGAGGTGACAATTATTGCCCAACTGCGCACATAACTAGACACTTGGTGCTGGTAACAGTAACTGATGAGTTTGGCAAAGTTTTTAGCCAAGAGGTATTTGCTACGAAGTTTGAGAGACTACAAGTCAGCTTCGTACAATACAATATCCTATAGGGAGCTATTACAGAGACCAGTGATGATTCGGGCAGCAGAGTTAAACCCTTTCTAATCTATCAAGGTTGCTGAGTTAATATCTACATCCTTGAAATTATGCAAATGCTAGAATTTTCACGCACTACAATGGTATTAAGGATGTCAAATATTGTTTCAAAATTCAGGCTAGGTCAAAAGTAGTAGAATGAGTAAGGTTGACACAAGCTAACTTGCTTGATAGTAAAAACTCCAATTTTACAAATCAATCATACATTTAAAATATGGTTCCAATCACTCATAGTTTTATATCTATCAACTCTAAACTCAATAAGCATTATTTATCATCATTCTGACACAGGAGAGCATTCTCAATGTCATCATCTATGACAAAATATAATGCATATAATAAATATAATGCAAACCTCATGAAGTAATATCACTTGATTAATTGCTGATGTTCGACATTTATAAAAATGAAAAGCACAGAATTAGTATTTTTTTAAACTGATTTGGACAAGAAAACAGATAAAAAAAATCAAGTAGCCTCTATTACAGAATAACAGCATACAATTTTAAAATAACAGCTCAGTTCAATTCTAGTAAATTGTATTCCCTAATAGCATCAAAATTCAGAAATCTAAGTTAGGTACCATCATTTCAAAAAGTATCAATAGTAATGTGAGAAATTCAAGAAATAAATCTAGAAAGTATCATGAGCCTAAGATGGCAAAAAAATTAAGGACATAATATTTATAGTGGAAAATGATAAATATTTGAAATAAATGCATTTGAAAGAAGTTACATATAAGACTTCAACTTCAATATATATATATATATATATATATATATATATATATATATATATATATATATATATATATATATATATATATATATTCTATTATATATATATATATATAATAGAATATTAAATAATATATATATATATTCTATTATATATATATATATATTACTATTATTTGTAAATGAATTGAAATGAAGCTTTGTGTAACCTTACTACCAAATTGCAGACATAATTGATATTTATCCCAGTGTCCTGAATACTACAAAAGGAATTTATCAAAAACGAGGAATATAATGGACAAATATAAATCTTATGTTCTTTAAAGTATTAATTTGTCATATACGCCTCCATAAAACAAAGCATTAATCACAGGTATCATTGGATAACACATTTAAGTTCTTTATTTGTGATAAATAGTTAATAATTGAATAATTTAAAGATGGCAATTTTGTAATGTCCTGCAACAAACAAGCATCAGACATTTTTACAACTAAATACAAACATTGCATTGATTGTATTTAAATTTAGCATGGTGTTGAGCACACAATGCTTCTTACTCTTAAAAATGTGAAAAATTTAACACATACTAAAAAGTTACGCAAATTTTAATAATTTAAACCTTAATATTTTATTATGTATAAATATATTTAGGGAAACAAAAAATCTTATAGAATGAAATAAAACATATTTCATTATTGACAAATGAGAATATATATTAACATTCTGTTGTGAGCATTTTGGTTAATAAAACTTATTATCATAATGTTAATATACTCTTCACACATATGTATTACTAAATTAATATCTTATTTAGTAGTATTTGCTTTTATGTTAAATAAAATATATTTTTGATAACAGTAAACAGTAGATGGATTTTCCAAACATCAAAAAATATACATTTTGCTAATTGAAAAATCCATTTAAACTCAATTTTAGACACTTGTGCATCTTATTTTCTGTGAAAGCAAAAGAGTTTCTATTTAATGTAAAATTTTGCCAAAATTTATAGGAAAATTTTTAAGTTACAAACTCATTTAATAATATTTACTCCTGGAAAAAAAAGGCTGAATACTTAATAATTACACATCTACAGGGGCTAATATATTAACCATTTTAATTAATAATAAAACCACTATGTTCATTTGAATAGTACTTCTTGATACTAGAATTTCAACTCATGTGAATGTATTTTTAAAAAGTATCACTTAATTCATCATCATAAAAAATTTAAGAATTATTGTATATAGTTTTAACTAAATAGAAGAAAAAAGTTCAGTTTTAAAGAGATAAATAATGGTTTATTTCTTTAACATTTGAGAGAATATATTTTTACATTAAAATATTTTTATATATTTCTAAATAGGAATTCACTGTTTTTATAAATATAATTTTATATGCATTCATCTCACACAAACATATAATTATAAAAATTTTCATTTTATTGATAAACTCTGCAGTAAAATAAAATTCTTAGAATTGGTCATATATTTGCAACATATAAAGAGGAAATATAAGTTCATTGACTATGTATTTGCGCTTTGGAAAAACGCATTTAAATGAGTTCTTTTTCTTCACAAAGCTTGACTTGCGGAACTTTGACTGGCATAAATTACAGCACCAACAAAATTCACACAACCAGCTAAAACAAACACTGGGAACCATCGCCCATGTGACTGAGTCACCAGTTCTGCTGTTAAAGGTCCACATAAAATTCCTGGTATTGTAGCCTGAGAATAAAATTAAAACATATAATTTTGTCATAATATAGTAAATATTATAAAATTAAAAAAGTATAATTTACTTACAATTGTGTTTGAAATTGCAAATGTTACACCCGCATGATTTGGTGCCACATCAGCATGGTTACTCAAATGACCAGCAGAATTACAGGCACATAACCCCATAGAAATAGACACAAAACTAAAAAATAAAATTATTAAATACACTTTTTAAGTGTTATATAAAGGAAAATTATAAAGCTTAAAGAGTAGGAAATGTATAAATTTTAACTATGATGTAAAAAAAGTGTTTCATATAGAGTTAAATGTTATCTGTAGCACTTTTTTTCTGTAGGAATAAATAAAAACAGTTAACACAAGCTAAGCATTATTTAATAGTACAATATACCAACAATGACTTAGTAAAATCAATAGCTTGGAGGACAATAAAATGCAATACATTGCAGTTAAATTTAAATTCTCAAAGTATCATTTCCAAACTAGATCAGTATTTGGAAAATGAAAATATACACTTAAGATTGAGATAAGGTCTTATGCTAGCAAAAACGGAAAATAAGGATCAATATTTGTCAGTCTATGAATACCACTTTAATGTAAAAATACTTTCAAGATCTACTTGGTCCAGAGTTTAAATTCAAACTACTTAAAATTGATTCCATAATAGGGACATATAAGCTCAGATGCCTATAGTGTTTCATTAAAAGAAAACTACTATGATGTCCATATGTGGATGTCAGAGCATAGGATAATAAAAAAAGAAGTAAGGTAATGTACACATTTTATGAACAAATCCCATTTCAAAGTACAACCAAACAAAAATGCCCTCTGAGTAAAATAATATCTCTGTAAGTGGTATGGTGGTCTTATGCTTGATTCCCGATTCTAAATTACAGTGACTCCCGTCTTTCCTCTGGCATTCAAACATCAGACTTGATAAAGAAGTCTGATGATGCTCACAACCTGATAAAATTCTCATCTGGAAAGAATCTTTTACTTAGAATAATCCTGCATTTATGACTGAAAGTATGAGATTTGGCAGAACGGAGAGCCTAATACAATATTTCTATCAATGACTACTCCAATTTGTGTGTTATCAGGAATAGACCACTAATGGCTCAGTGATTTAGGAATAAGATTCTCAGACCAATTTATTGTCCTTTGTGCTACAGCAGTCACAGAAAAATTCATTCTTATGAATAACACCAGTCCACAATGTGCACAACTAGTGAATAATTTCCTTTTCAAAGAAAGAGCCCTCAGAATGGATCAGTTAACAATTACTCATATATTAACCCAATAGAATATGCTTCAGGCATATACCAGTTGAAAGTCCTTTATCACCCACAGAAGAAAAGTAAGTTAGAGAGAAAGTTCTCTTATAGAGAAATGGGAGAGAATATCTCAGCACCTCTTTTAAAATATCATAATATATGTTTTAAGTGTGTAAGATTGCTTTTGGTCTGGAAAATTATGCTACTGTTTATAACTCGTTTTTATCCAAGAAATCATCTTTTTGTTTATCTGTATAATTTACACAAATTGGGTATTTTTGTTTTAATAACAAAATATAGTTAATACAACTTATTTTTCCATTGTTTGTTGCTTTACTTTTATTATACATACATATAATCTTCTAAATATTTCCCGAGCAGCAGAATATATCCAAAATCATAATATTCCTCACTAGTTTTGGCAGTTTATATCTAAAATATCATTTTTCACTTGTGAGTTAAAATAGTTATGAGTATAAAAATTCAAAACTTTCCCATCAAAGTAAAAAAGAATAAAAAAATTTAAGAACTTCATTCAGTAATTGAAGGTCATATAAACATCATAATGATATTAATTTATATTTTCACCTCCTAAAATACTTTAGAATATTTTATAAAAAAAATTCATTCTTATGTACAAATAGTTTTAAATACTTACTGTCAGCAGTACGCCAATTTTTTTTTTTTTAATTTTTTAAGGCCAACAATAATTCCTTTTCAACAATATTTGGAATGAGAATTTCCTAAATTTTAATAATTAAAAAAATAATCCATAGAAAGAATTTTTACAAAGGAGGTGAATAAAAAAATGCTTCAGAATGATAAAAAGAACTTTTCAGAACTTGTTTTCAGACAGCAATAAAATCTTTTACATAAGGTGTTTTATTTCTTGTTAATTTTTGTATTTTATAGTATTGCCCCAAATAAATGACCAAATCTCAGCCAAGGAACATCTCATATTTCTTAAAGCATAGATTATATATAAAAGATAATTAAAGTTTTGTAATATATTACATCAAAAACTTATCACAAAACTTTTAAAATAAAATGATATTAATGATTTTAGAATAACAGTTCATAAAAACAAGAACCCTGAAATAGAATAATAATAGAATAAGTATTAAATACATACACTACAGCTGCTAGTAAATTATTTACAGCATTGAAGCAAAGAAGAAATATGCCAGGACCAATTAGGCCTATGCTAGTCATTAATCTTCGAACAGACAAGACAGTCCATTTACGTGTGATTAAAGAATCAGCAAAATGACCAGAAACTGAAAAAAGTAACCATAACATGTGAATGTTTAAATTGCTAAGACTTTCTATAAGTTAACTATTACATTTAATATTATTCAAAACATTAAATCTCATCAGAAAATTTTCAATGAAAAATTAACATACTCATTAAAATAACATACATAAAAGTTAATTCTGATAACTATAAAAATAACAATAGTATAACAAGTCTAATTGTTTTTAATTTAAGTATGATGTGCAAATGATCAAATTGATATTTCTTACCCACTCCACATAATGAATTTATTAAGTAAGGCATTGCAGTTAAACTAATATCTTCTTTATTAGCTCCAAGATTACGTGATAAATATGTGGGCAACCACTGCATGATAATGTAATTTGACCAATTCATAGCAAAATGAGCAATATATACTGCCCACAATGACCAATGACTAATGAATTCAATCCATCTAACATTCACGTTGGTTACCTAAAAATAAAACTAGGTTTAGCATTAACTTACCAAATCAGCTAATTAAATGTATCAATAAAATTTGAATAGCACTAAGAAATTAATTGTGGAATATATTGAAAGACATTTCAAACTAATATAAACATGTTAATAAATTTGATTTGTTGATATAACAAGCAAAAATTTTTAAAAACATATTTCATACACTTCATGAAATCTTGCATATAATTGTTATCAATTTATTGAATCATTCTCCTTTAAAGCAATTATGTATGAAACAACAAGGATGAATTAGATTCACAAGTATGGCAGAAAGTTGATATTAATTTTAGTGATTTACTTTTAAAAATTATACAAATAGTGAAGCGAGTCTTATTCCTAAAACACCATTCAAGCAAAGATAGCAGAAAAGTTACTAACAATAGATTATTAATGCAAGAGCATTGCTTTGGAAATTGCAAATTAGGAAATTTTAATGGGCATTTAAAATATATTCTGTATATTTAATAGATTTTTAAGGATGACCAGTAAAAATTAGAGCAAATATTGCTTACAAATTCTTAATCAACAGCAAGAAAACTGACACAAGAAGAATTTCCAAAACCAATGTATTTGAAAAACAAGTGATGCAATTGCACTGAATTTGGGAATATATATATATAGGTAAATAAAAAAATAGTAGTCATGCATAAGCATGTAATTTTGCCAGCAAACGTCAATTTCACAATAGAAAATTATACATAACTTACAAAAAGTAATTACAGATAATTTTTATAGACAAATAATGAAAACATTTTAAACTATATAAGATAGCATTATGCAAAATTTATGACAAAATAGTTATTGCTCTTAAAAATAAATTTATTTTAAATTTAAAAAATTCACGACCAAAAAATTTTCAAATATACACATAAAATTAAAACTTTTAAGTAAACAATCATTTCAAACCAAGAATTGATATTTTTACCTTTGGGTAAACTAATGGGAGTTCCTCATATCCATATTTATTAGGAATTTCAGCATATAAAACTACCCATAGAAGAACCCAAACAAAACCAAGACTTCCAAATGAATAAAACATCAAAGGCCATGGCAGATGAGGACAAATCTGAAAAATAAATCAAACTCAGTAAATTGGTTAATTATAAGTCAAAATATCATGAAATTATAAGCAATGTTTAAGAAAACATTTAAATAAATAAAATAAACTATAGGTTGTTTTCAAAAGATCATCAAGTAGCTTAAAGACTAATTGTAAACTAACAAAAATATTTAGTTCAAATAGAGGAGAAAACAGCAAGGTGACAATTTCCCTAAAACTGATTATTGCCTTATTTAAATACTATTTTCATTTAACAAATTCTGATCTAAAAACAGATCTTCATTATAGGAAATATTACTAAAAAACTAAATTATATCATTTGATTGTTTTGTCGCTCAATGGTAATTTTTTGCACACAGGGGTTATAATTAGACAGGAACCTATGATTGAAATAGGACTCCAAACCATCACAAACATGCATGCCAAAGTGGGACTTGAACTAACGAACTGTTGAACTGAAAACAAGAGTGTTAACTATTCAGCTAGCAGCTAGGCTAAAATATAAAATTAGAACACAACTGCAATAAACCGTTTATAGATAAACACTTTGTGTTAATTATACACTGATTTCTAAATATATGAAACAATTAAAAAAATTAGTTAAGAATTAACACACAAAATTCAATAAAACTGAGTAACAATATACCCCACACTGAAAGATATAAGATACTAATGAAAACATTTAGAAACTTTAGTGTTTAACACATGTATAAAACTAAAAAAATTAAATGTATCAGATTAGTAAAGCAAAATGACTCCATGATCATCCAAGAATGTATAATGCATCATATACTACAACAGTTTTTTTTTTTTTTTTTTTTTTTTACAGCAGGTACTGGGTGACAAACACTTCATCACAACAATGTGTAATGCTTTCAATTATACAAACCATCATTTCAACTTAAAATGAAATTCTAGGATTTTATAAAGTAATTCTGAGTGTTGTGTTTAAAAATAAGGATTTACAGCTGTCACATACTTTCCTAAGTCATTTCAAATCTGCTTAATGGTATTCAAGTTCAATAATCAAAGTGGACACTTCATGCACTGAATTGTTTACCTCTGAATATAATGATAAATGATAAGAGCTCTATGCAACCGAGTAATGTGCTGCAGTACTTGAAAATCATTATTTATAGCACTGGCATAAGGGCAAATGATAGAAGTATTACTGATTATCCATGAGCAAAAAATCATGAAATTTCTTTTTATAATTTGCTAGTAATGGAAGAGCAAAATCCAAAAATTTAAATATTTGTTCAGACATATTCTAAATTTTAATAAAATTCTCTTAAAAGTTCATACAGCAATGAGAAATTATTTTATAAAAAAATAAAACAACTTTTTAACAAAACAACACATTTAGAACCTACTCTATGTTAATAAAAACTTATCAACAAAATAATAGATTTACTTTTGATAAGGACTCACAAAATTTTTTTCTGTAAGCACTTATTATCTATATAGATATTATAAAACAAAATAAAATGAAAGTGCAAAATTAAACTTACTGTTCTATAGCAAAAAAACTGCCAATTTTAAGATAAAATGCATGTATTTTCAAATTTCTTCAAAAAAATATGCTCTATTTAAAAATATTTTCTCATGGAAAATATTGCTTTACAAATATTCCAAGTTTCATATTTGAAAATATTAAATGAAGATAATTAAAAACTGCATATATAAACATATCAAGCATTTCAACATTACAAATCATTCAAAGCATCAAATTCCAAAGGTGATCATTCATGATTTCATATGGGAATCATGGAAATACGTGAAATGTGACACGGAAAAATATGGAAATCAGGGCATTCAATAGTCTAGATTCCAAGCAAAAATTTATAAATATTGGATTAATGATAACATGTTCTATGTGCTTCTTCAAATCAAAAAATATCCACAATATTTTTATGCTAATATCTAGATTATAACATAAAAACAACAGCTCAGCACTAATCTATAGTCTATAAGATATTTTACTGTAGTCACTTTAAAAGAATTTCCCAGTGACATGATATGAGCAGCATAAAGTTGCTATTATCAGTTTCCTTAGCTAAAACAGTTGTTGAAAACCTTGGCAAAGTCTATATTGTAAGGACTTATATGTAAATATACCAACACTAGTGTTTGATTTTGATCAGCATATTTCCCAATAGCTTACCAACAAAAATCTTCAGGCAAATAATCTAAATTATTTTTATGAACAATTAATTAGATTTATGATCTCAAAATCCCAAACAATTTTGTGTGTGCATTCTTTCACTTAAATATGCATATCTTCAATCTATAATTCTAGTAAAAAAAATTAATTTTCATAATATGGTTTTATTCAATGACTTTTAATAAATGACACAATAAATATTGATATGAATCTACTCATTTTCAAACAAAATATTACATTTTTGGTATTTTATTACATTTTTTGGAAACCAATGTATTTTTGAATAAATAAATCATAATGAAAATACAGAAGGAAGAAAAAAGTTTAATTACTTCAATTATCTTAATGAAAATTATTATATCCCTAATTTATCTCTGAGTCATATATAAGTTAACAATATAAACTAAAATAAATTTAAATTTAAATGAGGCATAGGATATTCTGAGTTTTAAAATACATTATATTTAATAATATTAACAACCAATAAAATGATTGTAATAAATTTCTACTGAAGTTTAAAAGAGAACTTCATTAATAAAATTTTAAACTTTAGAAATAAAATAAATCATTATTAAAATGAAAGAAATAAGATATTGTTTGTAGCAGGAAACAATAGGAAAACTTACAAGTGCTGCTATTGTTTGGCCAGCAGTCCCAGATGCTACTAAATAGCCAAATGCACGTGATCTTTCTTCAACAGGAATGGTATGAGCAAAAATATTAAACACTGTTGGTAATCCTAGGTGATAAAGGAAACAAAGATAAGACTAAATATATAAAATTTAATTTGGTTAACTATTAAAAGTAAAAGTATGAAACAATGATTTACTTTACAAACTGAAATGAAAAATATGTCGGTGAATGGTATATATATATATATATATATATATATATATATATATATATATATATATATATATATATATATATATATATATCATTATTATTTTTATAACTTTATTAATTATTTACTTCTACATTAATAATGTTGGAAAAGATATACTGGAAAAAAGAATAGAAAAAACAGAAAACATGAATAAAAATAATGCATTGATGTACACAGTAACATTTTTTCATAATTAAATCTTTTAGAATATTTCAACTAATTTAATATTTAATTTAAAAATAGCTCTAAAATAATTACTATTCCTTCACAAAATCTCTCATTAACCTTTTTAATAACTATTGAGCTAGATAAGTTGTCTTTAGATATTGATGCCTAGCTGAGATTAATTACTTTGGTATTTTATATAAAAAATTTTCAGCTATACATATTATTGTATAATTGTAATATTATAATAAAAATATTTACAGATGATTTGAATAAAATATTTTGAATTTCATTTATCAAAATGTACAATATATACTATATTACAAAAAAACAAGTAATAATTTCATAAAAAATAGTTTAGCATATATAAGAATGCACATAAACATGCATGTATTTGTGTATGTAAAATGTCCCTAACAGCTTTAGACCTAACTTGAATTTTTGCAAAAATTAACTACACAGGCAAATATCATATAATATAAATTGAAAAAAATACTTAAAAATTCAATACATGTCATTTTTTTTTTTTTTTACAGTTTTAACTTAAATTTTGCTGGTTAACAAAAAGCATAAAACTTTTCAATTAAATACTTCATGTAGACATTACACATCCAATAAACCTTCATATAATAATCATATCTAGTATAAAAACAAAAACTTCAACTTAACAAAAATTCATCAACTTTATGTAAATGAGTTGATTAATAAATATTATTCAAAGCATAATTACACAAAGACAAAAATAAAAATAAAATGAAATAATGTTTATTTCTTTCAATCACAATTAGTGATTTTTCTTTGTGATTTACGTCTGTGTAATACCTAATAATTTTTGCTATTTCTAATTGATAAAAATATGAACTTATTTAATTTAAGAAAAGTAAAACATAATCTCACGAAAACAAGAGTAAATTAGTAATAAAAATGGAAACAAATGAATTTTCAAATTTGCTATACATATTCTCAAAAGGGATATATGATATCATTTTTTATATTATGTGTTCTTTTGTCACTATCAAAATAATTTTGTATATCTAAATAAAATATATTCACATAATCAATGCCATATAACAGTTTTAATTTATGGTCTGTGAAACAAAAATCGTAAAATATCCAAGAACATATACAATAAAATGTTCTAATCAGCATAATATGCATAAAATTAATGAAATGTATTAAAATGGCAGGAAAAACAAGTAGTCAACAAGACCACTCTTAATCCTGAAGGCTGAAGAACTAGAACAAACAGATGACAAGTTTTTGCTTGATGTAGTAAGTATGATATATGATATGATGAAATAAGTAAGCAATTTACTTAATATTAGAATCATGTGTAAAGAATCTGGAAAACTAATATCTAATATATGACAAATTTTACATGAACAAGGAACATATTCTTATAACCTAATTTTGATTCAAAAGTTCAAGACTAATTACAATCTTAAACTGATTAGATGATAACAAACTACCATATAACCATTCATAAAAGAAATTCCTAGGTGAGATGAATACTATTTTATGAGAGAAGAAACTTTAAATCTCTTACAAATCAGCCATCCCCAAAACTTTAAAACTCTCACTTTATTCATTCCTAAAAACATCAAGCATGTCGAAAACTTTAAATGTAGTGTTGATTGTAGCATGAAACACTAATTGAAACATTCATTTTAATGACAATTCAATTATTCTGAAGCATACAGATATTTAAATGGACTATTCCATTTAAATATCTGTATGCTTCAGAATGTATGCCTATAATGGATAATGTTTTATAGAGAGATTAAACAATTATGTGATATCATTCATAAATTCCACTACCATTATTAAAATTAAAGATGAATATTCAATTATTTTATGATAATCATATTTTCTTTTATCATTTATTATTAAACACAGTGAGCTCCAGTGGCTCAGTAGCTTCACGCCGCTTCCCGTAAGCTCAGCAAAGTGAAGCATCATTTGCCGCTGGCAGTGGCTGGGAGGGTGACCACAGTGTACTCTCCTTCACTAGGTTGCTGGAGCTCCGTGGGTTCAGGACGTGTCCACGTTAATATGTGACGTCCAAAGTCCTTCCGCTGGTGTGGCGTGGATGTGAAGAGGAGGGTGCCAACTCAGGTGTGGCCTCGTCACCTGACGGTGGTTCAAAATTACGCGAGGCACCTTAAAAAGAGCAAAGTCGTACTTTCACCTTCGTGGTGCTCTGATCCCAACGAAAGACGCTCTCTATTTGCTTAATTCGCACTGCCAAAGGCATAGCGAGCTTGGCTTGTCCAAGTGTCATAAGCAATAACAACAACATTAAACACAGTGTTTTGTTTCTGAGTATATTTCAGTTTCATGCTATTAAAGGTAAACTTTATTTAGAGAAATGTTAGTGTTCCACAACAAACCAGAGAATATCAAAAGTAATCCGGTAAACTGATGATTTACCCAATTCATTTTCAAATCAGCTAAGCACAAATTCAAGTATCTATATACAAAGTTTTTGGTGACCCCCACCCACAAGTTGTAGATTCAAGTCTGGTGATTATAAGCGTAAAAACTGCAACAAAATAATTTTTTGTCTCTTTCAAAATAGATCACTTAAATCACTGAGATTTTTCATCATGGCATCGCAGTCCTGCTGGATCTCATGGAAGCTTTCGACAGAATATGGAAGGGTAATTTAATTACAAAATTGCATGATACTTTCAAAATCCAACGTAATACTTTGGCACAGATTTCTGACTATCTTAAACAGAGAATAATTAAAATCAAGTTTAAAAGAACTCTCTCATACAATTATCCTCATAGTCAAAGTCTTCTCCAAACAACAGTTCTCGAACTAATGCTTTTTACTTTTCATAAAGTTGCCGACCAATGACTGAGTGGTTAGCGTTCCTGAGTCATGAGCTGAGGGTCCCAGGTTCGAATCCCGGTTTGGGCATGGATGTTAATATCTCTCTGTGTTTCTCTGTCCTTTCTTGTGTGTTGATGTATGAATGTGGCCCGCCCTATTAACGGGTCTGTGGCGGTATGACGCGGGTAATGCTACTCGCCTCCGTGACTTGGTTCACAGGTGCCTGCTGGGTAATGACAAATGAGTAGCAGTTTCCGGCCTTGTTGTGGCGAAGGGTTAGTCACCCAAGTGCCCGCTGTTATTAAAAAAATAAAATAAATAAAAACTTTTCATAAAGTCGAAATAGCAAAAACTGTTTCAACTAAGATTCACATTGGAATGATTGCACATGACACAGCAACTCCCCACTATATTAAAGATGGCACTATTTGCACTCCTTCACTTTGTCTAAACCTTCTGCTTGTTGTTGTCTTATTGCTGCTATGCGTGGATATAACCATTTAGTATAAAGTAAAATTAAACTTCTTTGAGTCCTCACTGGATTAATTCAAACATACGATTCCACTTATTCTCCAACACATCATATAAATCTTTGGAGCTCTAATAATGTTACAGACAAAATTGTATAAAAAGTCAACAGCTCCTTGTAAACTTCCACGTTCAAGGAACTATTTCCAAGTGTGTAGATGAACTTACAATGAAGTTTCAACCCAGTCAAATCCAATAACTTTCTTTACTACTAACAAATATTTCTATAATTAACAACCATCCTTGATGTTCAAGCACCAGAAGACAAAAAACATGCAAAATACTTGATTTAATTTTAGACCACAAATTTACATGTAACAAGCATATAGAATATATTATCTAAACTCCAGGAAACACTTAAATATTATTAAGTACATAGTAAGTAAGGATTGGGGAACAGACACAATTACTCTTAAAACTTCCTTTCAGGAATTTATGAGACCCATTCTAGATTATAGCTATCCTATCTATTACTGTGCTATAGTGCACTGTTTGCATAATCACTGGAATTCAGATATTATCATTAATGAAGCAAAATCTGCAATCCCTTTTTTTTTCAGAAGGCAGGCTAGTTTAGTCAAATATTTCAATCAACTTTCAAATATAGACCAGAATAACAAAACTGCTAATAACCTATATAACTCAACATGCAATAAAAGATTTTAAAAAATAGTCCTAAGTCTAGTTAAATCAGAGCAGTTAATTGCAGAAAATGCAGAATCACATTATCTCCACTGTAATTTAAACATTTGAGATGACCTTCCCAATGTTAGTTTTCAAGATGGTGTCTTCACTACCCTTAATAAGAATTACTGTGTTACAGTCATCTTTAGTAAGCAATTGGCAATTCTAATTTTGCACTTACTTAAGCAATTGAACCTGTAAAACATAAATAAAATTCCTCCAAATGACATCACAATTTACACTGATGGCAGCAAAATGGATATATGGCAGCAAGTGGAATTTATATAGAAACAGCTAAAGAAAAACATTATAAAACAACATAACACAGATTTCTGTTCTATGTTTTGAAGTGAACTAATTGTAATCAACATAGGATAAGGTTTGGTTTGTTTGTCACGGAACAGTCATTTTTTGCACACGAGGGCTAATTATAGACCTGGATCTATGGTTTAGAGTGGATTCCAACCCACTACAAGCATCTATGCCCAAGGTGGGATTAAAACCCACAAACTGTTGACCAAAGGCAAGAGCACAACACAGGATAAGAGAGCCACAAGTGAAAACTACTATGGAGACATTTGGATAATATTTTACAACCAGAGTTCAATTCAACACAACAAAAACTGGGTCCACATAGTAGAAAAAACCAGTTTATCCTACAAAAAGTAAAGCTCATCTTTCACTAGCACAAAGTACATTTCAAAAGATACCAATAACTACAGAAATGAATTGGCTGACATTCTTGCAAGGGAGGGACTAAATCATCCTGTCCCTTCCACATCAGAGCTCACATATTATGAGTTATTTTTGAAGTAAAAGGTTCAAAATAAAGAAAACTGGTTAAAAATCTCCATCTGACAATTGGTATGAAGGCAAATAACCCCAATTTTCCCTGTCTCTCCCTTGTAACAGGAAGGACAATACATGTCTGGCCCGATTTGCAAGTGGACACTTAAAGTCTCACATATTCTGGGGGTAGCAAGAGGTTTCATCTTAGCTCTAATTGCCAGCAAGAACAGGCATCACCTCAGTACATTTTGGACAAAACTAAGAGGTTATCTATAACTTCCACTTTTTGTATTGAACTTCATAAGTGTCAATAGTTTCATTGATTTGGTCAGACTCTGTCAGACCAGATGGAAGATTGGAAACAACTATATTGAGGTTCAATAATTACTTCACTATTGTCATAATATGCAAAAGAATTCAATCCTGATTAAAAATTGTTTCTACATATTAATGCAGTTGCTGTTCTGGAATGAGCTGCTATTCAAATTCATGGCATTTCCCATTGATGGTACAAGTTACATGAAGCAAAGAACCTATCCTTTCTAAAAAGAAAGAATCACTGATAAAATGGTGACATAAAATTGGCATCACAGTATGACTTTTTAGGAAAAGAGATAACTTGAATAAATAATTTTTTAAACATATTCTATAGTTTAGAGCATTTGTAGAATCATAGATAGAAATTGGCTACCATCTATAAAATTTAAATGATTAAGCATTAACTATAAAATGCAGAACTTTTTGTAATGATATATTCAAGACCTGGCAATAATAAATTCTTAAAAATTAGTGATTAAACAACTTCCTCAAAAACATACTGACAGACATGTAGAAAATTCAGACATTTCTTCCAACCTTATGTTTTTTTAAAACACTATTTCATGCTTCTGGAAATGTTGTAGCTGCATCATCCATTAACTTCAAAGCAACTCCATTTCTTTATAACACACACACAACTCACATAAAATGAAATTAACACTTCAAAAATATCAATCATCTTCTTCAAATCAACTACATATAATAGATCAGTCACTTCTCTTAAGCCTTTTATTAATCAGAATTTCCTTAATGTAATTAATATAGTCATCATCCTCACCAAACATCTTAAGAGCATGATCATGCAATAACAATGTATAAACAATTATACAATGTAAAATGAGTAGAATTTTAATTAGCAATTTAAAAGGATATTGAAGTCAATGTAGCACCCTTTGTATGTCATTTTTTCCCCCAAGACAAATTTTACTTTTATATACATTTGAGTGAAATATTAGACAATTCTGGACAATACAGCGTTTAAAAAAAAATGAAACTTCAATCATAACCACCCCCTAGAAAATATGTACCTGAGAAGCAAAACATTTTGATAAAAATAGGAAACAGATTATTTTCATAAACAAACTTTTAAAAGGATTAAGGGGTTGTATGAACAAAAACATTTTTAAATTTTCAGTTTCTGTTGACTGACTACTTACTAGATTATAAAAGGAAAAAAAATTTCAGTTTAAATAAGAAAAATTTCTTGATAAATATATTCATTAAAAAACACTGAAAACAGTTAATATAAATCTACATTTCCATTTAATACTGTTCAACACAAATATTCAAATGCATATATAAAAGCAATTTAGTACCTATGCCCTCGCCAAGACCTAACAAAATCCTACATAAAATGAGAAGAGTAAGCGATGAAGCAACAAAAGGTGTGATGACAGTTGATACCGACCAAAGAAATACCGCAAATGTCATTACAGTCTTTCCTCCAAACCTGGATGCAGCACTAGCGCCGATGATCTGAAACAATCAAAAGTTTTATTAAATTGAGATACACTGAATAAAATGAATTCTTTTAATGTATATTTTATCTAAAAGTTATCTTGAGCAAATTTATGATTACTAAAATCAGAATACACTACAATCATTTAAAATAAACTATGGTTGCTTCAACATTTTATTTACATTAACAACTCAGGAACTTCTATTTATTTTATTCACTAACATTTGATTGAGAAATCTGTAGTAGAATTTAACATGAATTTCTTTCTTCTACACTTGGATATATATATATATATATATATATATATATATATATAGTATATATATATATATATATATATATATTTATTTATTTATTTATTAATATATAAATATAAGGCAATAAATATATTAAAGTAATGAATACAATACTGAAAATACATTATAATAAAATATGAACCACAATACATAAATATTACAGGAAATCTAGACAGTGCAAAAGCAGCTAAAGAAAGATTAGCCAGTATAAATAAGAGGAAACATGAAAAACATTGAAACTAGAAAGACAAACTTAGAAAATTACTAAAATATACACTGCAAATGATAAGAAAGCATAGGGACCACCTCTTCATCAGAAGGGAGTTGATCAGCTATGCAAAATAAACACTCTTTACTGAGATGCAAGAAAAATAAATGTCTAAAAATATTCTAGCAATTCCCCTGAAGAGTGTTCATATTAAAAGAAAAAGCATAAATACACTTAGTTCAAAAGTTATAGTAATATATATATATATATATATATATATATATATATATATATATATATATATATATATATATATATATATATATATATATATATATATATGCAGAAAAGTAAACATACTCACAGAAGACAAAACATAGAGTAGAAAAAACACATAATACCAAAATCAGCAAATCGATGTATGACAGAGTAAATAGTTGTAACTAATGCTGTGGTATTTTTAGAAAGCTAACAAAATTGGTTAATCTTACAATGAGCAAAAATTTAACAAGAATTCAGTTATAAAAATATCTAAGTCCACATACGGTGTCCCAAAACAAAAATAGCGTGTAAGATAAGGCGACTCTTTGGCCAGCTTACTTTTAAGCACTGCATTAGAAAAAATTCTAAGAGATGTTAAAGTTGATGCCAAAGGTACAATTTTTATTAAAAGCATACAAATTTTGAGATTTGCTGATGACTTTGATTTCGTAACTTGGACTCCTTAGAGAAACATTGTTAACACTAGAGCAAGGGGCAAGGATGATGAATCTTATTAACCAAAGAAAAACAAAATATATGATGTGTCCAAAGCAAAATTCCATTTTACTACTGGCCCTTATAGATTTGATTATGTAAGCAGCATTACAAACCTTGGGCATAGTTAATACTCAGAATGGTTTAGGTCTAGAAATAAATAAAAGATTAATTACAAAAAATGTAGCCTAATATAGTATGAAAAAATACTTCAGGTTTAAACTTATCAAGACAAAAACAAGAATTTTACAAGACCAAATCTGACCTATGGTTCAGAGGCATGGGCAATGAACCAAAGCACAGCTGACTTTTGTCCTTTTTTGAAAGAAAAATTCTAAGAGGTATGTTTGGGGAGTGAAAATAAATATCATTCAGAGAACGAGTAGCTTTGAACTGTACAAGTACTATCAAGATATTGACATAGTTAAGTACATCAAATTTCAAATGGATGAGACATGTTATCTGCATGTCTCCAGGGTCCATCCCACTTAAGATCTTTAATGCAAAACCATCTGGCAAATGTTCTAAAGGAAGACCAAAAATTAGATGTATGGATTATTTAGAGAGAGACTGTAAAACTATCAAATCCTCAAATCGGAGAAATCAAGAAAAGAATAGATCCAGTTGAAAGAAATTATAGAAAAGGTCAGGTCTTGGGATCCTGACCTTTATGACCTGGTACATGGGAATTGTCAAGCCAACGATGAAGATCCAAGCTCAATTAATCAGAAAAAAATTATTATATTAAAAGCATGATTTTTGATTATATCTAAATCATAATAACATAATTTGCAATATTATAATTACCTGTAATAATATTGGGAATACTACTTTTTTTGTACTATACGCATACATATCATAATAAATTTCTTAACATTTCAATTCCTTTTTCCAATTTTTTAGATGGATGGTAACGACACATGCGTGTATAAATTTTAAAAAAGTAGAATGAACATTTTAGCTATTTAACTCGTGTTACTCCAATATGCACACTTTCTTACTTAAACTATTTCTATTTAATTTTAATGTAAACAAACTTAAAATAATAACTTGAATATGGTTTTTTAAGAAATAAATTGATTTTAATTATGATATAAATCACTAGTTATAAATGATTAATATCATAACTAAAATCAACAACTAACTAAAAATGTTATAATAAGTAAATCGCTTGTTATAGTTTGTAGAGGTCTTAATTATTTTTAAAATCTTTGATCATTCCTTTCCAGTAGCTGTATTTTATTTGCAAAGCTCCAAGATTTTCAAACTCCCAGTTTTCCCCCCAGTACTATAAACTCCTAAGCTTCCGTATAACCTTCTTGTGATTATTTTTTACTTATTTATCCTCCATACACGTCCAAACCACTGGACAATTTTATAATTTAAATTAAGATGATTGGTCATGAAAACGTTATTTCAATGAAAATACTGATTCAATAATGAACATGAAAACTATTTCTGACTACTTGAATTTATGAAAAGCAGTACCGTGCAGTATTTCATTTTAGATGGATTTGATATAAATATTTAACATTACAGTTTTTACATATAGGTATTTTATTTTACATTTCACATCAAATCAAAATCAAATGACAGCTATAATTTCAATCTAAATATGACATGCAAATCAACGCATTTTGTAACAGAAAAGAAACATTCTTTTTTACAGAAATTAGACATTATAATGAATACGTTTAAATAAAAAAATTATATAACACTACAGCAATTATAAATAAAAATACATAAATGTAACTAACTTGACTAGTAATGTAACCAAATGCAAATGCACTTAAAATCCACCCTTGCCAATACAAACTCCATTTGTAATGATCGGTCATGGGAATAATGGCAATAGGCATGAGAATTCTATCAGCAGCATTTATAAAGTTTGCAAAGGAGCAGAGAGCTATGGTTTTTGACGTTTTGACAAGCATTTTAAGTTTCTTCATCGATCATTTTGCATCTCCTTGATATTTAAAAAACAAAATGCATTTTCCCTTCATCATATTTAGAAAAAAATATATACTGAAATAAAATGTTTCACGAAATGGTCACAAAAAATAAACTTTGACAACTCATCATGAACTAGAAAATAGTTCGAATATGTGAAATAAAATCTTTTCAAACATAAATTGATTTACAATTTAAATCATTTAATATAGAAATAAAAGAAACTTGAAAGATATAAATAATAAATGAATAAAATTTCTCGATACTAAAAGACTGTTCTAGCGATATATTTGTATTTCGTGTACAATTCTTGTAAACACAAAGTTTCATAGTTAATAACTATCCAATCAAGGCTACAGTTAAAACATTAATCAGCTGAGCGAGTGAAAATAATATTTTTAAATTCGTAGCTTATATAAAAATGAAAAATTATTCTTAAGAAACTAATTGTCGCAGTTTATATTTTTAAAAACGCAGTCAAAATATTATATTAAAGTAATTTAAGAAAATTTTGAAACAATAAGTGGTATATTGTGCAAAGAAAACATTCTAAAAAGAACTTCCCGACATCGGACATGGACAATAGCAATCAATATTCAAACCTTATTTCTAGAGTTTAGTGTGACAGAAGATCATGATTTATAATCTACGCTATAATACACTGTCTACAAATAAGTATTTAAACACCTATGCAAATGATGATATCATTGGTCCTTAGGTACGTCACGGCCTCCGCCGGTATATATCGTGTGGGAAACAGCATCGGCATTAGTCGCCTGCAAGATGCCGCGCAGTTCGGAGCTCTCTGATTTCGAGAAAGTTATAATTATCGGGTATCACAAATGTGGTCGATCTTTAAGGGACATATATAGCGATCTGAAGTACCGAATAAAGAAGTCGAAGGTGAGCGATGATTGTCGGAATGTGCCCCGAGACCAACAAAACTGGAAGATAGAGACCGACGAGTGCTGTCCAGAGAAATTTGGAAGAACCGCACTCAACCGATGGCCCTCATCCACGAGGAGTTTCAACAGGTATCCGGGAGTATTGTTTCAATGAATACCATCCGTAAGGAAGCGTATCTGCTTGGTTTTCATGGTCGTACTGCTGCCCATAAACCTGATCGCAAAGTCCAATCACGCTGCTCGGTAAATGGGTGCAGAGCACATCAAAATTGGACCGTAGATCAGTGGAAACGGGTCCTTTGGAACAACGAATTAAAATTCACCCTTTACCGTCCGGATGGCAGTGTCCGGTCTGGCGTCTATCTGGAGAACGTCTCCTGCCCGAATGCATTGTGCCAACAGTTAAGTTCGGTGGAGGTGGAATTATGGTGTGTGGGGGTATTTCTTCTGGTATGGACAGGAATCCTTGGTCCCCATTCATGGTAAGTTCAACGCCGATGCCTATTGCACCATTTTGGATGACAATGTGCTTCCTACGATGTGACAGTTTTACTGGGTGGACTCCTGTTACTTTCAGGATGACAATGCCAGATGTCATGTTTTGAGGTTAACCAAGGCTTGGTATGGTGCCAGTGGAGTTAATCGAATGGACTGGCCTGTCCAGAGCCTGGACCTGAACCCTATCGAAAACCTCTGGGACGAGTTGGATTGCCGAATTAAGGGGTGCACAATCCGTCCAAAATCGGTGCTGGAACTTGTATGTCTACTCCAAGCCGAGTGGAAGACAATACTACTAGCTGTAATACAAAGACTTGTGTGGAAAGTATGCCCCGGAGGGTTCACGCTTTAATTGCCGCTCATGGAGGCTATTCAAAATCAATAGTTGGTAAAAAGTTATTTTTTCTTTTCTATCACATGTGTCCAAATACTAATTGGTACACAGTATATTTCATAAGAGCTGCATTGTAAATAATCGGAGATGATCTTGAGTAAAATTATGAAAAAAAATCTTGACTGTCACAGTATCTATCAATTCCAGATGACATTCAACAAATTTAGCAGTATTAAATTTCAGATGAAAAATAAGGTACGATGAGTGAATTCATTATTTTCACTCTTAGGCGTTGTGCCAAGCTAGATTACTCAATTTTGTCAATTCAGGTTACTGGTAGGCGGGATGATCAACATATTTCCGATTTTCTCTTGTGCTAGAATGTGCGGGTAATCTCTGCGAAGAACACTGTAATTCTTTGCTTCATTTTTCCACTCCCATTGCAATTATTGCCTTTATAGCTAAGTGCTCTTTATGGAAATATCTTGTTAAACAAACCTGTCTTGTCCAAGTTGAAAACATACCATAAGTTGTACTTGGAAAGTAGTAAAAGTTTCCCATTTTCTATGTTCTTATACATGGAAAGGGGTGGAATCAATTTCGGCATCACATTTCTTAAACATTACACATCTGATATCAACGTGTTGGTATGTCGGGAAGACCTGTAACTTCATTGTTTAAGAATAAATCAAGTTCTCAGACGTTATATCAAAAAGAAATCAACTAAAAGTAAGGAAAGAATAACAGATCGTAAAAATAAAGAGGGAACTATTTTTCATTATTTATTGTTTTTGACGAAACGAAAGTTCGCAAGAGATTTTTCAAAATTTTGGTTCGTAAGAGTGAAGTAAAGTTGTTCTTGTCCATGGTGTTATGTTACGTTGTTCTTAAATTACAGAAGTTCATAAATACGAGCGTTTATTGTATATCGACATTTAGTTTAATTTACACAATTATCATAACTGGAGATATTCTCAAAAGCAATGATTTTAATTAATTTTATGCAGAGTGCACGTATGCAACCGAGTATGTTTTGAGCATCTGTTGAAGCTGAGAAGCTTCATATTTCACTTCCGTTAGTTCTAAGTAAAAAAATTTATTTATTTTAATTCCATATAGTGTTAGATCCCTAAAAATATATTAAATATGTTAGCTAAATTTTCTTTTGATTGCTTAAATCTTGTGTACTTTATATTTTATGGTACGTGCATGTTTGGCTATATATTATGTGGTCTGAATTTAAAGAAATATTTTGATAAGATTACTATAGTTTTATAAAATGTTATATATTCTGATTATGGATTTTTCCATGCTATTGTAATCTTGAACTTTCTAATTTATTTGTTTGTTTAGCTATACATATATTAAAAAATGACAACTTAATTATTAATTTCTTAAAGATAAATTTTTCTTAAATGGAAATCATACAAGAGAAATAAGAGCATCTAAAATTATCCTTTTCACGAGAAATGGAAAAATTCAAGACAAGCCCTCAGATACTAAATCTTGGCACATCGAGAGGAACACACAATTCATTTATGCTGTTTTTAAAAGACAAAACTCAAAAAGAACATATCAACTCCCCCAGAATGCTAAAACTTATGTAATTTATGTCATATTGTGTAAACAAATTTATCTGCCACTCGTGTAATTAAATGTTTTGAATAGCTACTTAAATTTGTTTAAATCTTAAAACTATTATTATAAATTTTATTTTCCTATACACAATTATTCAATTGAATCATCTGAATATAGTCTTACCATAAAAATGTGTTGTGTGCTTACTGCTTTGAAAATATTCACATATAAACCATAATCATCTCAAAATATAGTTTCATTATTATAGATCATACATAAAACTGTTTATTTCTTTTGTAAAACTAAATGTCTTTCATTCCTAATTTTTTCTAAGTGTCATCTAGTGTAACCAGCTTTATATAGATCTCTGCAGTAAAACGATTCTGTAAATTGATTTTATGAACCGATTTAAATTAATATTGTGGAAACATTTAAATTATACTGCTTGACATTGAAAATGCAACACCAAGAACGAGAGAGGCCAGAAAACAATTCAAATTTCAGGCTAGACGCAAATTACAGAGTTAAGATAATGATATGAAATGCGCAGCTCTTCAGAGCACGTAGTACAAGAGATGAGGTGAGGAACTGGCAGAGTAGGCAATATTCGTACCGTTACTGCTGCTTGGAAAATAGTCGTTGACAGTTTGTTCTTGTCTCAAAGGACCGCGGAAATTCTAGAGAATGCCATGTGGTCGTTGATGGAGTCTGTACCAGCAGATAGACGAGTTTATGAGGGGCATGATGGTCGAGAGATGGGAATGGCAGGTTGTTCCTTACGGCTGTGGTGAAAATGGTTGGAACCAGGAACAGTGTAACGTTTGTGGGGTGCCGGTGCACACAGAGTGACGTCAGTGCACGTGAATCGACGCATCCAATGGGAGGTGGTAGAAGCCTTCAAAGCACATCCACAGAAATGCTGCAGCATGTGCAAGACACCCTGGATTCTCCCATATGGAGTAAAACTATTTGCCACCAATTAGTTGCAAGTGGCCTGCGCTCATGGACTATCAACGTCCGTCAAGAAGACTGTCAACGATTCTATAGACGCCAGAGTTTGGATTGGTGTCAGATTAGAACGAAGGGGATGATGAAGTGACACAGGATAGTCTTCTCAGATGAATCTAGCTTCTGTTTCTTGAATGATATTCACCGCGTACGAGTGGGGCGTCAACGAGAGACAGGTCCAATCCTGCAGCAATTGTGGAACGCCCCATCACGTGACAGCGCGGCATCATGGTTTGTGGCGCCATTGTATACGATTCCAAGTCATCTCTAGCTTAAATTCACGGCACTATGACAACAAAATTTACATGAATGATTTGCTGCGTAAGATGATACTCCCTACCGTCAAGGGGTACCGAATGCCCTTTATCAATAAGATAACGCCAACCGCACATTGCTCGTATTAGCCAACGTGACCTGTAAGCTGTAAGGGGTACAGCTGTTTCCTTGGCCACCGTGTTCTTCAGATCTATCACCAATCAACCACGTTTGGAATGATTGAACACCATTTGCCGACCCTGCCACCGCCTACGTCAGAAGATGAACTTTGGCAAATGGTTGACAGGGAATGGAGAGCAATTCCTCTGGATACCATCCATACTCTCATTGACTCCTTGCCTAGAAGTGTTGCTTCGTGTATTCACCATCCACGATGGTCCTACAACCTAGTGACCCGACCCTGTTCTCGCTCTGTATTATGTATATCATTTTGAAATACAAATCATAAATTGTTCGTTGCAGTCTCTCTCTCTCTCTCTCTCCCTCTGCCGAGTTTCATCACTTTCTGGGAACTCTTATTTCATGTTGCATTTTCAATGTCGCGGGCAGTGTATTAATAAAAGATAAACTATCATATCATATTAAAATATACATATTCGTTGGCTCATGTTCGTATCTTCTTATGGTGTCTACATATATTACAATAAGTATTTATAGAAATAAATTGTTATACAATTCAAATTTAACTTTGGTAAAGAAATATTAAATCTGAGTAATAAATTTCAGGTTACTTTTAATAGTTTATAAAATTAAATTTTCAAACTCTTAACTATGGTTTTTTTCCCTAAAATTATTAACGTCTAAATTCTTATGTATACTCTACTATAATAAAAGCTGATACTAAATATTTATATCTCACTATAAAATATTTTTACATTCTTTTTTTCTCAATTTAAAAGTTTCACAATTTAAATTTTTCAAAAATTAAAATTTTAAAGTTCGATAAAAAATAGACATTATACACTCACTTCCAAAAGTTAAGCACGGAGAGGAAAATGCCTATTTCCGGAAACCAATTAGAATTGAAGAGGATGCAAATCACTGCAGACGTAGATGGAAGTATGCAATTATGTTAAGTAACAACTAATTGTGCTTTCATGTCAAGAAATATGCAAAAAGGGCAGTTTTATAAGATACCAGCTTTATGAAGGGTTACAGAAGTTGATAGTAAGTGCTGATAGAAAGTGTTTAAAATTTTCGTACAATGTTTTAAAGATATACGTGTTTCTATGACATCCAAAAGACAAATGGAGGATTCCGAGTGCTGGCGTGGTGTGGGGCGCATTGAAGCAGGACAGTCGATCTCAGATGTTGCTCTTTGTTCGGCGTTAATCATTCTCTAATATGGAAACAATTCCAAATCACACAGTTGGCCAAAGGTCCGTAGTCGGTCGCCCAAGGGTTACAAACCCCGCGGAAGATCGATATATTGCAATTTTAGCCAAGCGGAATCACAGAGCGACTTCCACACATGTGACATCCATGGTTACAGCGTCCATTGGTAAGGTGATATCTGCAGCTACTGTACGCCGAAGATTACATATGAGTGGACTGTACGCCAGGGTACCTCGAGTTTGTGTTTGTCTATTCGTCCACAATCAAGAGGGGCACGATTACAGTGGTGCCGGGAACATGTCAAAAGAACTGTGTCTGACTGGGGCAATGTCATGTTTACTGATGAGTCAAGATTTCCGCTGGAGCCAGATGACAAGAGTATAAAGATAAGGCGTGAACAGGGAACACGCAATCAGCCCCATAACATAATCAAATATCACGCATTCCGAGGCGGAAGCATTATGGTGTGGGCAGGGATTTCATTAAGATACCGCACTTCTTTAAACGGGGTTCTGTGACTGCTGTCCAGTATCGAGATGAAGTTCTAGAATCCATTGTGAGATTGTACGCACCTCCAGTCACTCTTATTGAGCTGGAAACTGCTCTACAAGAAGAATGGCTATTGCTTAGTTTTGCGGTGGTTTACCGCTTAACTGAGAGCATTGTCACAAGGTGTAAACTTTGTATACAAATGAGGAGGGATCACATACCCTATATTAATCTTTTTTTCATTTTATAATGTTTATTTTCACTTTATATATAATTCTGTTTAAATCTCCAGTATGTCATTATCTGATAATTTACAGAAACTTAATATTTTTTTCATTTCTGTATATAATTATTGATTTTATTTTATGCATAAATATATGATACTTTCCTACCGAATTTTGTGTCAATCAAAGCAGTATTAGTTGATATTTTTTTTTTGCACATTTTGCATCTTCGAGCTTAACTTTTGGAAGTGAGTGTACTACCCATGTAGCCGACCAATGACTAAGTGGTTAGCGTTCCTGACTCGTGAGATGTGGGTCCCGGGTTAGAATTTCGGTTCGGGCATGGATGTTACTTTCTTTCTCTGTTTTCTCTGTCCATTTTTTTCATTTTTCATACATCACGTATGAATGTGGCCCACCCTATAAATGGGTTTGTGGTGGAATGACACGGGCAACGCTACTCACCTCCGTGACTTGGTTTACAGGTGCCCGCTTCGTAATGACAAATGAGTAGCAGTTTCTTGCCTTGTTGTGCCATAGGGTTCGTCCCCCAAGTACCCGCCCCATTGGAAAAAAAATACTATCCATATTACTTAGAGAAATTCAATACTCAAAACCAAAAATAATTGAAAAATAAATGTTAAACAATGGGAATAATGGAAACAAATGTAACTAGAATGTAAGTAAATTCTTATGGGCTTAAGTTATCTACGGATCACTATAACATGGTATTGAGACGACATTTGTACTATAAGACGGCATCGTATATGCGACTTGTCAACGAATTTGCTGCTTGCATTACGAGTATGAAGAAAGTTCTTATAGAGGCTACTGCGTTGTTTACATTTTGGATATCAGTGGAGTATTTCATAGGGCCCATGCCTGTCTTGACTGTGGTTCTCAAGTTCATGCTTTGTCCACTTCACTTTCAGATTTATTGGGTTTGCGCATTGAAAAAATAAAAATCGCTGTCTCGACGTTTAATTTGAATTCAATCTCTGTAAGGAAAAAAACGAGATTTCTCATTTCAAACAAAAATAATTCTTGCTGACATTGAATGTTTGTACCAAAAATTACAAATATTAGGCCAAGTCAGTATTTAGATGTAGATAAATATTATTAAAAATGTAACATTAACTGATGCAATTTCTTTAAGCCAGGGAAAATTATTTATTAATTGGCGCGAAATTGTTTTGGTCTACTTTAAGAGCAGATCAGATTATACATATATATGAATCTCTGATTTTACAAAATACTGTATTTGGATATATTGTTAGTGGCACTTTTAGACTCTTTTAAGAAAAAGGATAAATTTTGTGGTTTAGTAAATAACTCTGGTGGTACAGAAGAAATCTTTCCTTAATATTGGAAAATCAAAAATATTTCCTTTCCTTTCCTTTGAAATTAAAAACTAAAGAAAAGGTTAGTGTGGGGACCAATTTTTAAAACTTTATAGTAGACAAAAATGGTAAATTCATTGTCAACTTTTCTTTAATGTTGATTGGCTTGGTTTTATGGGACAAGGTCCAAAATAGGACAAGCTGCAATTTTTCTTTAAAGGAAGGGAAACTTCAAAAATTAGGAAACTCGCGGAATAGCAAAAATGTGTGTGTATGGAAAAAAAATTAAATAAAAATCCGAAAATTCCCGAGTTATATAAATTTTATACAAGAATACGAAACTCATAACCACATGGAAGAAATTTAGGACGATAAAAAAATTTGTATTTATTTCTTGCCAAACCATGCTGTTTATTATGCTAATAGTAGTACTAAAAAATTAAGAGCAGATTTTGATTGATAAACTGATACTACTTCTAGAATTTCCCTCAATAATTGTCTGTGAAATGGAGGGATTGTACAAGAGAATTTATTTTCGATAATGTTGCGTTTTAGAAAGCATAAAATAGCTTACACATCAGATATAAGAAAGATGCATTAACATATTTAGGATAATCCCAAACATTGCCTTTTGCAATGTATAGTTTGGAAAAATAGTTTAAATGAAGAGATCAAAACAATATGAATTTTATGAATGTTGTACTGTGACATGGAGAAAAATGTGCCACATATTTGGCTACTAGGGACAAAGCAATCAGCTTTGGATTAAAGGATTAATTATCCCCGATAGCATTTTCTGTAACATTAAAAGATTTTTACTTCTATGATACATTATTTAGTGCTGAAAATGCTTTTGAGTCAGCAATTCCTTTGCAACAAGAACTGTTATCTCTATCAAAGGTGGGAGGAATGGAGCTGCATAAATGGTGTTCTAATATTGTTGAATTTTTAAGGAATGTCCTTTTTTAAGATGAAGACTACCCCTTTGAAAAAGGAAACTCGAGATTCTAGTCATAATGTGGAATCATGAAGAGAATTTATTTTGTTTTACTACAATCTCCGAAGAAACTGATTCAACAAAATTTTCGGTTTTGGCTACCATAGCAAGATTGTTTTATCCATTAAGGATTATTGATCCAATTATTGTGCAAAGTTTTTCTTAAAAAATTATGGAATTTGAAATTGAATTAGGACATTAAATTACCTCCGCGTGAAAACAATTTTGGATAACATTTTGAAATTCCTTACCCGTGTATAAAGGCTTCAAAAATCGATGTCTGCAAACAAATTCATGTTAAAAAATAGAAATGTATAGATTCTCTGATGTGTCAACGGATACCTATTGACTGTCACCTCTCTTCCCTGTGTAAATGAATTCTAGCAAAATTTTTGTCTCTCTGTGGAGTAGCAAGTCCTAAGTTACTTAAATGAAACCAGACATGTATATAAAAAAGCAATAAATTATTTTAATATTTAACTTTCAGGTGTGTTTTTACATACAGGTTCAAAAATTGAATTGACATGGTTGAATACAAATATAAAGTTAACGGGAAGATTCTTAATTTAATAAATTCTTAAAATATGGGTGGGATGTGGATCATCATGACTTGTTACCTGAACTATATGCTATTAAGATGAGTGAGAGAAGTCATAATGGCCCCTTTTCATTCGTTTGCTAGCCATGGCAAATGCTTAATCCACAAAGCTGTCGACAAGAGTGATACACTAACCTAGAAAGAGTTCCGAAAATCAATAACAATGGTTTATTTTTTTTAAAAAAAAAGGCTTAACTGAGTAAGATATCACTAGAATAGAAAGCTTTTTTTAAAGATGGTGCTGGCCGTTATAAAAAAAAGAGGGCTGTGAAGGAAAACCGAAAATACACTAGCCTCCAAAAGTTAAAATACAAGTTTTTTGAAGCTCGCCATAAAAAAATGACACAAACAATGAAATTTATAGTTTATATAAGTGATAAAAATGAACTCTTGTAAATTTACGCAAAAACTCTACTTACTTTTTTGATAGAAAAGGACGCATGTCACTTAGAAAATTACGCAAGTAACTTTTGTTAGCAGATTCGTTATCAATAGTCATTTGGGCCGTGCAGTGTCTGAGAGAAAAATGCCAGCTCGATTCGAAGTGACAGGCTTGGGATATAAGGGTGAAAATGTAGCTGTCACAGGTCTTTGTGTCTCGCAGTGTGGTCGACCGTCTCTGGAATCAATATCAAAGGGAAGCTTTTGTTACCTGAAAAAACACATTACACCTGCAGAAAACAGTTACAAAGCTCTTTCGACTGAAGGAGAAGTATTTCTGTGCCATAACTTGCTGCAAACCACTCTGGAGTTCACGTCTTCGCATTGTAATAGTGGATATTCTTTTCTCTTATGCTACAATGTGATGACGAAATCCATGTAGTACGTATAATTTTATAAGTGCAATTTTATATTTCCTTTGACTCAAAAGTGTTACTTAATGAACACTATATATGATCCTTATTATTAATATATATATACATTAATATTTTCTTTTGAAATTTTGTTCAAGGTTAAACTGAGAAAAAATACACGAAAGCAAACGAAATTCTCATCAGGATATTTCTGGCCTAAAAGTGTTAGCGCGTGTGGAGGGGGAGAGAATCCATTGCACCCCGGCACTAATCAACGAGAGACACTCAATTCTTAAAAACAGACAAAATTTTCCAGAAATTCTCAATATTATTGGGGGAAATTCATTTTCAATAGTGTATCATACCCAGTCCAGTCATATTAATGTGACCACCTCTCAAAAGCCAAAATTACCACCTATCGCAGAAAGGACTGCAGCGAGACATATTGGAAAAGAGTCAAGTTCCTGAAGGTGTTCACTGACATGTTGAGTCATGCCCACTCCAGTGCCGTAGCCAGCTAAGCTGCGTTAGGCTCGTCAAGATCCATGCCGCATACGATAGAGATGATCCCAGAGATTCTCGATTAGATTTAAGTGAGGTGAGCTTGCTGGCCAAAGAACGGTAAACTCATTCTATTGTTCTTCAAATTACGCACGTACACTGCCAGCAGTATGTCACCTCACATCATCCTGAGGAAAAGCAATGTGCATATTAGATTGGACATGGTCGGCAAGGATAGATGGGTACTTGAATCGATTCCCCAATGATAAGTGAACCCGGAGAACGCCAGAAAAATATTTTTCAGACCATAATGCTTCCGCCTTTAACTGGACAGCTCTGGTAATGGGTGCAAAGTGTTTGCTTTCAGAGATTTAACATTGTATACGCCAGTCATCTGTCATATGGTTAAAACGCGATTCCTCTGAAAACGTTATCTGTCACTACTCAGTGAGCACCCAATAAAGGTACTCGCCAGCACAAATTCCAGCCTTATAATCGAGAATGAGCTGCAGTCAACATATTTGCCTGTGAATCAGGCATCTTTAGAGGCTCAGATGAAGCAATGTTTTTCAGAACAACACCTTGGCTTATCTAAGCGGTCAGTTGCTCAACGGTAAAACGCTTTTACACCCGAACGCATCTCCGCAACATTCATTCACTTCTGTCATTTATGGCCAGTCGTATACCACAATTGTGACAGTCCCATTTTGCCAAGCATGATATATTTCTACCACGGTGGCATGCGAAGAGTTCACAGGCTTAGTCGTTTCGGAAATGTTTCCCCCTTGGCCAAAAGTCAATGATCATGCACTTTTTGACATCGGATAAGTAGCTCCTTTTCTATATAATGGGTACTATTGCAATGTTTTCAAGCCCTCACACACACACTTTATGTACACTAAATTGCACTGTGCTGCCACTTGTCTTCGGTGATTTGTTATTCAATGTCAACTTTGAGAGTACATGGTGTGATTACATTAAAAAGACTGAACCTTGTATATATGCCAGAGATAAACCGGTCCGCCCGAGAAGAAACAAATTTTAGAGAATTGTTGATGGCAGACTAGAATCGGGAGAAGAGTTAGGGAAGCTCTTGATATACGGAAATCATAATCTTTATATTTCCTTATTAATAATTTTGAATAGTTTATTGCTTTAAAAATATTGTTCTAATTGTAGAAAGCACTTGGATCATAGACACTACAGATTTATTCTGATAAACAAGTTCCTGACACACATTCAGCTGAGAAACAAACCCTTCTAGAACAACCGTGGCATATAGTAAAAGGAGAACAAATAAGTCTTTTGTAAAGGAAAATGGAATGAATTTTTCAAAATCGCTTGGAATCTTTTTAAGATAGAAATTGAGTATAAGTATAAACAAGAATCCAACACTCTAATTTTATTCCTGACACGAAAGGTATCAGCTGGGATTGGATGGCAAGGAAAAGCGTTATTTTCATGACGGAAAGGTGAGGAGTTCTATATGAAACCAACATCCGTCATATTCACTAAAGGTAAACAGGGGTACAAAAGATGGGGTCGCAAATTTCTGTCACTGGTGTTGTTTTGTTTGTTTGTCGCTCAACGGTCACTTTTTGCACACGAGTCACTGGTGTGGATTGGAGTAAAGGGGATTGCTTCTCACATATTGTGTGTGTGTGACATCACTTGTCCCTCATTCAAGTTCACGAAGTTACTTTAAGAGCTTTACTGTTGGCAGAAATAGGCAGCTGAAAACTCGTTACAAATGAAGGATGTTTGACAGCTACACGTGATATGGAATCTCAAGTAAAATATTTAAAACAGTTTTATATTAATGGAAGTCATCTAGACTAATTCAAGATTTGATTTCTTACAATGTAGCGAAACTTAATTGAATGCTCTTGTGAGAATTTCTTTCAGTTTCGTTATATTGTTCGAATGAAAATAACAGGAAATTCAAAAGGCTGGATATAGCGAGTCCTTTACCTTCCCTAATCAAAAATCCACAATGTAGTTTCACTGGAGAGCCGAAGCGGGGAGAGGAGGATGCCAGCTCAAGTGTTGACCTTGTCACTCGATTGTAGTTCAGAATTATGAGGTAGTTGACTGTCTGTTTAACAGTTTTTCAATCGGCAAAAATATGCTGCTGAAAAGTTTTTCCAACCAAGCACAAAAGAAAATCCTGATAATCTCCGATAAGAAAAATAAAGATTCATAGAAATGAATGTTTAGCTTTTATACTTTTCATTTCAGTAACGGTTATAATTTTATTGATGAAAATGGTTTGGAGAAATATCGTTTGGGAAATTTTTTTAAAAAATAAATGTATGACAATTGGTTATATTTTGTGACAAATTCATAATAATGAGGCAAATTACAGAAATTATGATCGGAGATTTCACTAAAACTCTATTAAAATCAGAATCGACCTTGTTTAATCTTCAACAGATTAACATAATAGTTTGCAGTCTCGTAAGTTATCTCAAAACTGTTCCCCTAATTAGAAGTTTTGAAATGACTTATGGCTACAATTCATTTCTTAAATCGGAATTTATTTTCGCTGTAGTAACTTAGATTTGTAAAATTTCATTTCCATATAAATTGTACTTGATACATCTGAAGATCCATTATATTAATAGGATTCATGCATAAGCAATTTTCTCAAATTCTATCATTTACTGTTGGGATTTAAAAGTTAAGGAGGAAGGGTTCAACTACTAATGAGCTCATTTGAAAAATGGTTAAAATCCCAAGGTAGATTCTCACGATAGAAGTTGCTACCAGTAAATGTACAGGGTGATCTTTTTTTAAAGTGAGTGTTTGGAGAGTCCTGTAGAGCGATTTAATAGCCGAAATAACACCAAACTTCTACTATTTAGACTAATCAAGACATGGGAAAATGATTCCATAAACAAAATTTTAGTTCCAAAAATCGCCGCTAGGGCATTTTGTGTCACTGCTGTAGTTTGCAATAACGAGAATTAGCATAAAACACTGGCATTAAAGGAAAATGCAAATGTGCGATGATAGCGCCAGAAATAGGGGCTATAAGAGCAAGTAGTAGACAGCTCCGCGAAATAATCCCAGCTAAAATAAACGAAGTCCAGTGGCCATGCCTCTCAAGTTACCGGAACGTACATTATAGGTGGAGCTGTATTATATGAAGCAATGTAATGCATCCGCAGCTCTTCGGAAGTCCAGAAAAAAATTACGAAATGGACCTTTTTCCCTGAATGATCTTCAGAAAATGATTAAGAAGTTGGAGGAAACGGGGTCACTTACCATTCGTGCTGGGAGAGGACGTAAACCAGTATCAGAATATGTAATAACTGATGCGGCAACTGCAACTGTCGAATGATAGCATGGAACTATTGCTGTGAGCAAAGTTAGTTATTCCACAACTTCAGCAAAAAAAAAGTCTCCAACAGACAATCTTTAGTCAGGATGGAGCTCCGCCACACTTTAGTAATAAGGTAAAGCAGCTATTGCGCCAAAACTTCACTGATGATAGTCATAAGTCGCAGTTTTCCAGTTGCATGGCCACTTCGCTCCCCTGACTTCACGCCATGCGATTTTTGGCTCTGGGGTTATTTGAAATCTCAAGTGTATGTTGATGGAGTATCAAATTTGTCTATTCTAAAGGACAATATAACAAAGACAATGAGGAATTTTCTTCTTGATATGTTATGCACGGCTGTGTGGATAACGTTGTGTACAAAATACATGGTGTTATTTCTGAGAATTGTGCTCATATTGAATGTGGTCTAATTCCTCACTGGGGAATTTAAGGTGATAAATAAACATTAATAATTTAACTGTGCGTTTGTGTGTTATAGAATTTTTCTTTTCTCACATTCTATGCATTGTAAAGCTCCACAAAATGCCCTAGCGTCGATTTTTGGGACTAATTTTTTTTCACGGAATCTTCCCCCTCCCCCATGTCTTGATTAGTCTAAATACCAAGTTTAATGCCATTTTGGCAATTAGAACGCTCTACAGAGCGCTCTCCAAACACTCACTTTAAAAAAGATCACCCTGTACATAAGTAAGCACATATACTTCTACTCATTGATGAAATGAAAATTTGCAGCTATTTAGTGTGTTATACCTAATCACCCATAATTTTTTAACTTGAATCCAACAATAAAAATGAGGGAAGAAAATACTGTATTTTTAATTACTAAATTTTTTAATCATTTTTAAATTAAACTACATTTGATCCAGGAGAAGGTCACCGTGATGGCAGTCTAAAGTTATTTTAGTGACGCTGAGTGGCATACAAAGCAGTGGAGGGTGCCAGATCAGATGTCGACCTTGTCTTTTGACATTGATTTAAAACTACGAGGGAAGCTAAATCAGCAGAAATAAGTAACCCAAATATTATTTAATTTTCTTGGGACGTTATTTCAGAGCAAGTCTCAAAAGCTGCTAATGCATAAAAGGATTTCTTTTGCAAAGTGGCAGCGGTAAGCGGGACATGATAAATTTTATAATTGATCCAACCAGATTCGTCGCATTAGCTAATGGCACAAAAAGGGCATATAGAACAGGTTGTGGTAGCAGTATTCTTCATATGGTACGGCGAATGCTAACTCAGGTGTTGACCTCATTATTTGACCCTGGATCAAATTTAAGAGGCTCTCAGCAATGCTGTTGAGTCACCAGAAATAGACAGCTGAAACTGTATTTCAAATATTCTGCGAAATATAGTTAAAAATAATTTATAATCATTATCAAATCCACGATATTCTTTTAAAGAAATTCTGTCAATAAAAGAATTCCCATTAGGTTCTTCTGAAAAGTGATTGAAATTGAATTCCTTTCTTGCTAGGAAAATTATTAGCTCAAATGAATATTTTGATAATTATTTCTCTTGAAATTATATTTATACATCATTCTTATAATTCACCTATTATTGTTAATAGTCCTTTTAAAAACTTGAATTTTGATTAACTTAAAATTATATTTAAAATATCAAAATTTACACAGCTGAAAGTTGATAACTAAATCCGGAGCTAATCTATTTCTATATAAATTTTTAAATGTGTTATTTTTATTAACACTCCGGAAATTTAAATTTTTAAATATATAACAGAGATCGAATAAATGTTTCATTTTCCTTTGACTGGGTCATTCTCATTATTTAATTTTTAAAAATTCGTAGATATAACACACACATTATTTTGTTCACATTACTGTTAACAAAACTGAATTTTAATGATAGAAAGATTAAAATTTAACTGTTCGAAAAATAAAGAGTTTTTAGTTAAATTCTGATGTTTAATGGATTTCTGGTGTGTTCATACAAATTGAAAACTTTCATAAGGTATTTGTGTAAGATTTTAAGCATCTATATATGCTACCATTAATTATTTTATATATTATAAATTTCAAATTCTTTATAGCCCCACGGCCATTCTTATTAGATTATTTTCCGTCTACCAATTTTTATCCACCTAACTCCTAAGCGTTGACAGCAACTTCAGTAGTCTTGACGACAAAAAATTAGTTTCTATACGAAAGCAAATTTCTTTCAATTTATGTACTATTTTTGCTAATTTCCAGCAGTTACTCCGTGAATCTGAATTTGTTATTGTTTCATTTGCTTTACATACAAACATCAAATAGTGAAGTTATAAACTCAACATTTCCCTTTATAATTGATCTGCAGCTGATTAATTTTTTGATTAAGATTCTTAAAATTACAAAGTTATGATTTTAAAATACTAGTTTGAGAATTATTTCCGAAAAACGTGTGAAAAATTATTTACCTCAACATTTATGTTAATTTTTCACTATAAATTGTGGTTTGTAGAGGATTATTGGGATGTCAAATCTTAACAAATATATGCACAAATTTTAAACATTATCAGAAAAATTTAATTTTTAAAATCTTGTTTATAAGTTCCACAACTCAGACATATCGAACTGGAAATAATGAAATCATAATGTATGCGCAGTAACGAATGGAAACAAATTCGATCACATTTTCAGATAAGCCCACCTTCATAATTTGGTATTAATATTAATTACAACATTAAACTGTGTGAGCACAAAAAATGCAATAATTTTATTTTTTCAGATATCTTCGTACTTGCTTATCGGACTTTCATAACATCTTTAATATTTACTTACGTTTAAATTATTTGATCGGTTTTGGTTGATTCATTAAGTAGTGGAACTTCACCACGGCTTGCTAGTTTAATTTCATTCATTTGATATGTGCACAGAATGCAAGTAAAAGTTATTTTTAGGATGATACTGTTATAACAATTAATGATGGCTGAAATTCTTTTCAGAAGAATAAAATTGCCTATGATGATTGCAACCAAATTAAAAAATGGTTGAATAGTGAAAGATGGTAATTCTAATTTTTAGTTTTTCTTCTGTGAATTTTATCTTTCTACTATAATATATAACTTTATCAAGAACTTTTTATGTAATAAATGGTGAAATATTTAAATTTTACATTGCATGTTTTATCCAAAAAATCTTTAAGCTAAAGCTTTCATTACATTGAAAATTTTGTCTCTTCAATGAATGGCTTAGCACCAAGTAATTAAAGGTTTTGCCGCATTATCTCAATACGAAGTTTTACACATAGTCAATACATAGCTGATCGACATTATTTCATATAACAAATGAATCTCCACCTTTAAATGTATTTTCATCACAGTTGACAGAATTCGTATCTAGTGTGGTTTCTGATATCAGAAACTCGTAGTTTAATTTATAGTCAGATATTTCTCAGAATTTTTTTTAACATATATATTTCTACTAAGAGCAGACTTTTTTAAAAAAACTGACCTAATAGATATTAATTAATATTGGCATTTGTTAAGGACAAATAGATTTTAAATATTTATAGAACGTCGCATAAAATTTCAATTATTTGATTTGAGCAGCTGCAATCCTTCGACAATTATATAAAATTAATAGTTTATTTTGTTTATTATTAAAAGCATATATTTATTATATTTAAAAGTATATTTACATTAAAACAGTATCAAAGTATCATTTCTTATAAAAGATAAAAAATTTCAAAAATAAAGCAAACGAATTATCCCAAAATCTTTATAAAAATTGGTTTAGCTAAGGGAAGCATATGATGAATCCACCACTCTCTATCCTCCCTGCTCACTCACACATTTAATTTTTTATTTAATTTATTTTAGAACGCAGTTTAAAATTTACAAAACTTTAATAATAGTGCAAAATCTAATAATATGTCTTTTTGATAAAGTGTGCATTTAAAAGTGGAATAAATATGAAAAAAACAAAATGTGTTGTTTAAAATGAAAAGCGCATAAAATAAACACTGAGAACCCCCCCCCCAGTGCTCAGTTTGGAAATAAAGACACAACCACCAAAATAATTTTTAATAACTGCAGATAAAATATTAAAAAATTAACAATAGTTTAGATAAATATTCACATCTAATTTCCTGTAGCTTTTGTCATCATCTAAATAAGCTGTCTTAAGAAAAATAAAATTAAAAGTTAAAAATTTCAGGAAAAACAGTTACATATTTCGACAGGATTTTTAAAATCTATATATATACACTACTGGGTGACAGAAGCTATGAATACGATAAGGATAAGAAAATTTTCACATGCAAAACCACATGCAGTTTGAAAAGTAAATAAAAAAACAATTTCTCTTTTATAGATATCTTTGTCCAGTAGTTCAACATTACTATTCTTGAAGTTAATATGAATGTTTAATAAAAAATCAAACTATAAATGCATCTATTAATGTAAATAATTTTTATGATCCAGCAATAAACCATGTTCTTGAATAGTAAATTCAGGGATTTTGTAATTTCTCTTAACATTAACCTGAAAAAAATAAGGAAAAATAAATGTTACAAAATTCAACAAGGCCACCAAATTTTTCAAAAACTTCTTTATAAAGTAATAGTAGCTTAATATATATACTATTTGACAGTTAAACAATTAAAATATACTTTAAAAATAATTAAAATTTCCATTAAATAAAATACATGAAAATTAACAAAAATTTAGATTCTGTTTCCAATGTAGTAATAAAAATGACATTAAATTTCAAGTTTTTTTATTTAGTATATTTTATTAAATGTTACTCACATAGACTCTTTTTATTTTCAATTTAGTATATACTCACATAAATGTACCGTCTTTTATAGAATTTTTTAATTTATATAGACTTCCCGACATTGAAAATGCAATACAAAGAAAAGGTTGCAAGAAAGTTACGAAACTCGGCAAACAGAGACAGCAATGAACAATAAGTGATCTGTATTTCGAAATGATATGCCTAATACAGCTCGAGAACAGGTTAGGGTCAGTAGGTTGTGGAACCACCGTCGACGGTGACACACGATGTAACACGTCTAGGCAGAGTCAACTAGAGTACGAATAACGTCCTGTAGAATGGCTCTCCATTCCCTGTCAACCATTTGCCAAAGTGCTTCTTATGAAGGAAGCAGTGGCAGGGTCCGCAAATGGTGTCCAGTCATATCCTAAACGTATTCGAGTGGTGAGAGATTGGTGAACATGGTGGCTAAAAAAGCAGCTGTAGACCTTGCAGGGAATATTGACTGATGCGAGCAACATGTGGTCGGGATTCATCCTGCTGATGAAGGCATTCGGCACCCCCTGAAGGTAGGAGAGTGTCACTAGCCGCAGCACATCATCCACGTAACGTTGGATTACCATAGTGCCGTGAATAAGAACTAGAGGTAATCTGGAATCATATACAATGGCGTCCCGAATCATGATGCCACGTTGTAATACTTTGGGGCGTTCCACAATTGCTGCAGGATTGGTCCTGTCTCCACGTCAACGCCACATTCATACGCGGTAACTATCACTGAAGAAATAGAAGCTCGACTCATCTGGAAAGACAATCCTGTGCCACTCCGTGGTCCACATTGCTCTAATCCAGCACCCTTCCAGTATTGACATTGGCGTCTATACTGTGAGGTCAATGGCTGCCTTCTTAACGGACGCCATGAACGCAGGCCACGAGCAACCAATCGACGGCAAATGGTTCTTCTCGATATGAAAGCATCAAGGGGGTCTTGCACATGATACAGAATTTCAGTAGAAATGTTTGCGGGACCGCTACTACCTCCCGTCGGACGCGTCGATCCATGCGTGTTGAAGTCATTCTGGCTGCACCAACACCCCGCAAATTTTCCATAGTTCATTGTTCCAACCATCTTCCCCACAGCCTGCACACTGTGGATGCGTCCAGGTGTCTGTGAACTGCGATTTGTCTCAAGGACCAAACAGCCCTTCTGAGTCCCATCTCCATGCCCTTTGTAAACTCGTCTGTCAGCTGGAACTGACTCCGCTGACGATGCCCTACCATTCTCTGCAATTACATGCGTTTTTCTGCGATAAAAACAAAATTTCAGTGATTATATTCCAAGCCACAAAAACGGCAAGCATCTTGCCCACTCTGCCGGTTCCTCACCATTTATCTTATCCTACTTGAGCTTGAGCGCTGCGCATTTCACGTCACTTGCATAAGTCGGTAATGTGCGTCTACCCTGAAATTTGCATACTTTTCTGGCCACTGCTTCTTAAGTGTTGCATTTTCAATGTCAAGCAATGCATATTTGGAATACATTATAGGCTCAGCAGATATTAAAACAAGAGAAACAGAATTTTAAAACACATAAAAGCTTCGTAGAAAAACCTAAACTTTAATATATTAGTAAAACTTAAATACTTTAGTCTTTTCCTCACATATAATAGTTATATATTATTCATATACAGTTAAGGAAATTTTGAAAGCTAAAATTACAAATTGTCATGACTTCATTTTTTTTTAATATTAATATTTGTATATATAAACATAATACATTTCATTCTTTAAAAAATACACAATTGCTTATAATCAAATCATTTGCACATTTGAAGACTACATTTGTCTTAAAAGTAAGGAATATTTTTAGAGAAAATCAAAAAGTGTGAAAAGGTTTATAAAAAAAAAAGTAAAGCAAAAGGAAATCTCTAAAATATTATATATATATATATATATATATATATATATATATATATATATATATATATATATATAATATTTTTAATATACATTAATTTCCTTTTCCAACAACTTTCTTCTCCTTGAACAGATTAAAAGTTTATCAATAAACAAAGCATGATATACTAGAGAGTGAATTATGTTCATATTTAAAGTATATTAAGAATTATTAAATCCCACCTCATTTTCCTTGCTGAAATATTTCGCATGAGAAGAATATAGCATTTGCTGAGAATGTCCGCAAAATCATTCGCCGGGAAGGGAAATGTGGGGTAATTTTCAAATGTAAAGGGGACGAAAAAATAATTTGATAAAAGATGCTATGGCGTAAGTTAGTTGAGGTTTAACTTTTCAGAAGGCATTTCTCTTTTAAAATAAAAACAACTTTTGTTGTGCAGACAACACAACTTACATAGAAACAATAATTTAGGAGGATTGAAACAACGCATCCTCTTAGCTTGAGATTTAGAGAGCAAGTGTTCTGTGTGCGGTTCAGATCTCACTGAGAGAATGTATAAACCGCATCTACAAAATGTGCTGATTGGTTGGGTACATTTAATGAAGTTAATACCATTGGCACAGAAATTTGATGGACAAGTTTTTAGTTTCACTTCGCAATTTTCAATTTTACTTCGCGAATTCAAGTGTTTTGAAAAGGTCAAGAGTTTCTCAGAAAAGATCTGATGAGTCACCGCAATGCAATTCAGACCTTTACCAATTCAAGATCAACACAAATTCTAAGCAATAAAAATATTATTTATTCAAAACTCTCAAATTATACAGTAAATGCTAGTTTTTACGAACCTCTAATTTACGATTACTCATGATTTTAAGAATTTGTGGTTAATCCTTTAATACAATCTCAATTACATAATATTTTTAATTCCCATTTGCTTACTAAAATTTTGAAAAATCTTTCCGAAATATTTTTCCAGCAACTTTCACATGTGTTTATTTTTTATTATCTGTGTTTTTTTATTTTTTTCAATTATTTATTTTTTGATTGAGAAATTTGGATTGACGTTTGTATTAGAGAATCGTAAATTTTTCAAATTGTTGATAATTAACTGCCCTAATGATGTTGAAATTCCGAATTTTTTTCTTTTAAATCCGGGATTTCAACATCATCCGTTTGTAACTCAATTCGTTTGTAGAATTTCTCTCACTTAATCTTACACCCCATATTTCAAAAACAGTTTTCAAAATAATAAATAAAACCTGATTTACCTTTCAAAATAGCCGCGCCAGCAGCGCCTTTTCCACATGGGTCCCGTCGGTGAGATCTTGCGGCAGATTCAGGCTTTCCTCAGACGAAGGGATGTGAAAGAAAAAATGCACATATGAAGCAAATTTTATGCAAGAGAAAATTACTCTGCTAGATAATGCATTTAGAAAAACATTGAAGTCACTTTATGGATTATGCTACTACTATTCTATTCCTGTCTTAAATTTTAAAAAATGGCAATCGAAAAGAGTAGATCAATTGTTAAAAGAGAAGATTAGATTTGTATGGGATGAATTATATAGAAAATTTAATATTTCACGAAAACACCTAAAATCTAACAGTTCATTGTTAGTATTTTCAAAGAAAATTTCTTAAATCATATATTTTGCATAAGTATAATTAGATCAATGGTTTTGTTAATTCACATATTTGAAATATATTTTAAATTAAATTTGTTTCAATATAGATGAAGTCTGAAAATAAGATTAAATGTTGAAAATATATGGCGCGATAGTAAATAATACAATTTTCAAAAATAAATAAGTATCCATACACATTAAAATAGCTTTAAGCAATTTTCGATAAAGGAAATGCACTAAAAATTTTTCTACATAATTCTAAAAAAAGCATGCTATAAACTTTCAATAAATCAGAAAGAGAAAATTAATCATAGAAAATTGTGGTTAAAAAATAAGGTTAGATAACTCCATAAGTTAAGTATTTTTGAAAATTCATGATTCTACAATGACACATGTGATCTTTTATTGAGCATATATCAAATAATTAATCGAAAGCAGAGATCTGCTTTACCATTTTTGTGGTCAAATTTCGATAACAGAAAAAATTGCTTGAAGAAAAATAGCATTGAGAGAGAATATATTTTGTTTTTATATGAGTGATTCAAATTCTAACACTCAAGATCTCCAAGTTTTCAATATTCATTTACAAAATTCGGTAGTAGTAATTAGATTTAGCATGTTGGGCAAATTTTACCAAATGTGTTAGTATATATGCATAAAATTTTTGTTTGTTTCAATTTTAACATAATTTTGCACTTCTAATTTCATTCGTATTTCCAAAGTATGCAACTGTTAAGAATGGACTTTAAATGGTCACAGTAATAATTAATGTACTTATTTTTAATAATCCCTATATATAATATAAATAAAAGATAAAAGTATTGTTGAAAATTGTAAAAGAGAAACAGTTTAATGTAAAATGTTTGGTTCTCATATTTTTTTACATTGAGCAGTCACCATATATATATATATATATATATATATATATATATATATATATAGTGTTCTCTTTTAAAGTACATAACGCCACAATCCACAATTTTTTTTATATTTAAACTCTAAAGCACATTTTTAGAAGTAAAAAACAAGTAAATGATTCTTGTGTGATATATACTTCAATCTATAGACTTGAAATAAACCTCTGTGCGTAATGGGTAAAAAAACGAGATATTTACAAAAAGTATGCAATATATACTCAATAAACTGACTTTCATGAACATATTTAAACTCAATTAGTGTTTAGTTAGTTGGTTGTGTTTTATGGCGCAAGGTCCAAAAATAGACATCCGGCTCCAAGAGTAAAATTTTTGTAAAAAGTTTTTATTTATTAATTAGTTATTAATTTTGTTAAAAAAATCCCCAAGCAACATTAAAAAACTAAAAATAAGTGCAAATAGTCAACTAGTATTAGATATTACTAAAATATGAATAATACCAATATGATCATTCAGTTAAAATATTAATGTTAATTAAATAAATGTGTGGATATTATTGCATCATTCTGTTGTAATATATATATATATATATATATATATATATATATATATATATATATATATATATATATATATATATATATATAGTATCTCACAATAAATCAGTCAAACTGACGGCTGAAATCTTAACGCACTGGACTCTAATCCAAAAATTCACCCGTTTGATTCCCATCTTGAAATTACGTGTTTTTAGCAGTTCGGAGTTAATAAGAATAAGACATCTTTCACAAAAATATATTAAAATGATAAACACACCAAACTTTTAAATCCTGTATTTAGCCGTTCAATATTTGGTAGTATCTGATCACTGTTTCTTCTTTCATATTTGATAGATTTAACAATATGAGATTAAGCACTTAGTACTGTGTAAATGTAATAAATACAAAAATGAGTTTTCTTTGTGATTTAGTAAATATTGGGGATTTGTTTTCAGTGGAGCGCAAGATCCGCAGATGGGATAAGCTGTGCGGAAAAACAAAATAATGTTTGATAAATTCAGTAATTAGATAAAGCATTGGATAAGAACTAATTGAGAATGCTGAAATGAAAGACTCAGAAGAATAAAGGCTCTAAAACAAATTCGTCAAAGACAGAAGGATGAGACACAGATAAATGTAATAAAAAATTCCAATGTTTTCCCAGAACCACGACAGTCTGATGAAATTAATGTCATCTAGAGCAGAATTTATTTTATTGTTTTTTGTGCTTGTCGTTTCTACATTTTGTAACAGTCTGAAATATAGAAGAGGAGACCATTTCCATATCTGTTTCAGTAGAGGATATATCGATTGTTCTTTTAATATTTTTTTCTAGAGATTTGGGTTTTTTAATTTTTGTATCATTCTAAGATTTATTGGTAATTGAAGCATATTTCTTTGTGCTATTAGAGGTTGATGGTACCAGGGTTTTAAATGATAAAATTGAAAGTGGAGTAGATATCGGTAAAATACTCTTCTGTGCTGAAAAAAAATTTTTGTATCTGTTTGTAAATTAAAAGAATGGAAAAAGCCAACTTTGGTGTTTTGTATTTCACTTGTCTTGCCGTCTTGTTTCTAGAAAGTAATATTTTGTTTCATCTTGGTTGCAATTACTTCTTTCTCCAAGATCCATATACGAAAAGATTTGAAGTATGAAGCATGTGAGCCAGAACAATGATAAGATTTTAAAATCTCTGAAATACAAGCATTAGTCTCATGACTAGATTATGCACATTTCCACATATAAGATCCCTATTCCTACATACATGTTGAGAATGACCATATCTCAGACATTTGAAACATGTAAGAGGGTAAGGAATGTATAAACGAAGTTTGGAACTTACATAACCCCTGCTTTTATGGATTTTGGTAATACTGATGTTTGGAAAATTAAAACATGTTGGGTGAGGATAAGTATACCATCACGTCGAATATTTTCAGAACGTGCAACACAAATTCCATAATCACAGGAAGTTCTTCTAAATGTTCTGCTTCTGTATGAAATTGTGGTTAGAAAGAACACCACATGACTCATTTAAATGTTTTACTAAATGATGTTTCGACTAGAAATGAAACCAATTTTTTTTAATTATTAATTACCAAAGTTTGTTTTGAAGCAACTTGAACAAGAAGATCTACTGTTCATAACTTTTTAACATTTTGTATGTTACCAATAAAAGATGTGAGAATCTGCACTACAAAAGACGATATTCCATGAAAAGTGTTTAGAGTTTGAATACATGAAATGGTTCCAAAGTCTTAAAAATTAGAAAGCATACGATATTTCGACGCCGCAAGCGGACAGCCTACTCGCGAAGCGAGTGTAAGGCTATTAATGTCCTCTGCGTAGTAGAACCCATTACGGAGAGGCAACAAGCCCCCCCCCTGTCGGGCTTGGAAAAGAGAGCCGTTCCAGTAGCCGATTTGAACAGACGGGTTATTACTCTGCCTGACCGATGTTCTGATCTGCCATCCAAAGTCTCTGGGCTCGATTCCAGAACAAACCAGACAAGCCACTCCGCCAACCCAACGTGTATGCACCATTCTACGTTTATTAACAATAGTTCACAACACAAAGCCCGAACGCGAGGTGAGGCCCACGCAGTGAGCGTCACCTTAACATGCGCAGGCTGGGGTATGAATGACCTCATGGGGGACTTTGTGGGAAGGTGAGCCGTATTTACGCTAGTCTAAAGGGAAACCATGAAAACCTCTAGAACCCACCCCGAGCTGACATGCAACTCTGCTGCGGTTACAGGAAGAGCTGCAGTACGCTCTATGACGTTGGTCTTGATACAATGTTGGTTTGGTCTACGGAATAAAAGTTCAAATCGTTGACCTCTTCCTTTGTCTAAGTTTGGGTTGGCGGACGCGGTTGAATTTACCTTGCTGTGGTAGTAAAGTTCGTATCAGTTTTGCAAGGCGTCATTCTCGCGTGTCCTGTGTGGCCGCAAGCGATGCCGCTATCCTCTGGATTAAAGTTTATCACAATGGTTGCGCACACACACTTGCTTGTTATTTTCCACTGTATGTTGATCATTGACCGTCTGAGAAACCACAAATGTGGCCGATCAATGTCAACTGTCACTTTTGTGTTAGACTGTCTCTGAAAGCACACATTTGCTTTGGTGGCACTACACAAGAGTTTGTATGGAAACAACCGCAGCTCCTGCATGCCTCCAGGCATTTTTGTCGTCTTTGTCAGTTTGGCATTGAGTCCACAATCTTGCTGGTTTAGTAAGCTGTGTGTCGTTGTATTCCAGGTCGATTGGGCTCTTTAGCCTCGTCTCATCCGGTATTTGTCATTGTTGTCCACTGCCTGGTGGATGTGCTCCTCAGTAAGGTGAGGCGTGCCTTTTCCTCAAGTTGGTGAGGGATGCCAGATGTGTGTTTTATGTGTATTGTCACTGTAATCCTCAATAAGGTGAGGTCTGCCTTGTTGTTTGTCGTGTGCTGTTGCAAGTGAAGCACAGGGAACCTTAGTCATTTGTGTTATCTACCGCCACCGGTTTGATTATTTCTAGTTTCTTAATGATTTTAATTAGTCTATTTTGCGCTGTTTTGTTGTTTCATATTAGCTCGCTCCACGCTGGTATGTTGGCGTCCGTTGGCCTATTTAGATGTAGTGCTGATGTTAGCGGGCAATCGAATGCGTAGTGTTGTGGGTTTCCTTCTTCCCCACAAATACAGTCTCCTGTTGTGGCTTTTCCCAGCCTGTGAACAAAGGTTGGGAATTGGCCGTGTCCTGTGAAAAATTGGGCTAATTGTTGCTGGCCCACTAGTCGCTTTGTGTTCACTTTCGGGAAGAAGGTATATGTATACCTGCCTGTGTCTGCTATGTCCCACTCTTCTTGCCATCGATTCAGGATTTCTTTTAATACTATTTTCTTTAGGTGCGACTGAGGTAGCTTTATTGTGTTCTCCTGTGGCATTTGTGTCGCCCTTTTTGCTGCTTTATCGGCCTCCTCATTTCCTATAATTCCTGTATGCGCTGGTACCCAGTATAGTTTAACTTCGTGTTGTTTGGCTAACTCGATGAGTAGTGTTTGTGTTTTTTGAATGAATTTATTCCTCTATTTGTGTTTAGCTAATGCGTACAGACTTGACAGACTGTCCGTATGTATGTGTGTACTGACTGGGCTTTTTTCTTTTATCCATGTTAGTGCTGTGTTTATTGCATAAATTTCTGCTTGGAAGACCGAGTTGTTTCTGTTCATGGGCAAATGAGTGATATTTATTAGTTGTGTGTTGTTAAATACGCATATTGCCGCGCCAACACCATCATTTGTTTTGGAACCGTCCGTGTATATGTTGAATTGTGGCGATAGTGTTTGTTGTATTGTTGTAAAGATTATATAATTTTCCATTGTTTTTTCAGCTGGGTGGATTGGGTTTGTAGTAGCTTTGGTTTGATAATCTTCTGTTTTTAACATCTGAGATCCTATCTGTGTATCCTCATTGTGTCTAAGCACGTTTGCCACTGTCGCTTCCCTTAGTACCTGGAGATGAAGTGGTATCATACCCGCTAGGACATTTAGCGCTGCTGTCGATGCTGTTTTGTAGGCCCTCGTAATTCTCAATAAGAATGGCCTTTGTACTGTCTGTAGTTTTTGTATTGCCTGTTTTCCTAATTGTGTTCCCCATACTGATGATGCGTATGGGAATATTCGTTCCGCTACTGTGTGATACCAGGTTTTTAGTAGATTTGATAAATTCCCCAGGCGCGCGGCGCTACACTAATAAGATGTCCATGTGCTGTTATAGCCTTTTGTCTTAGTGTGTTGATGTGTGCGAGCCAATTTAAGTTTTGGTCTAACGTCCCACCTAAATATTTAATTGTTGTGACCGCTTTTAGTGATATTCCTCCTATTCTGATGATAGGTTGTCTTTGTAGTTTGTGCGGTTTGGCAAACGTGATTATGTTGCATTTGTGTACTGATATTTGTAGTTCGTGTGAATTACACCATGTCTCGAAAGTTGTTACTGCCCTCTGTCCTATTGTTTCTAATATTTTCCTTGTCTTTCCTTTGACGCTTATCAGAAAGTCGTCAGCAAAAGCTGTAATATTGACTTCTGGTGATGTTGTTTTATTTAAGTAGTCATTTGCTATGACTGTCCAGAGTATTGGTCCCAGGCATGATCCTTGTTGGCAGCCTTTGTATATGTTTTGTGTCGCTTTTCCAGTGCCCCAGTCATATTGGACTGTTCTGTTTGTTAAATAGGTGCTTATTAAATTTATAATTGTTTTTGGGCAGTTTAGATCTATTAATTTAGTGTTTATATCCTGCCAGTGAACCGAATCGAACGCGCCCTTAATGTCAACTGAAATTAGAAGTGTGTATAATTTGTTGTCCCAGTTGTGTCTTATCTGCTTAGTTATTTCCTTGAGTGACATTTCACATGACTTACCTTGTCTAAATCCGTACTGTCTATTGTTTAATTTGTTTTCTTTCTCAAGGAAGTGTATCAGTCTTTGACAAGTGACTTTTTCTAGTATTTTGCCTAGTGTCGGGAGTAGGCAGATTGGTCTGTACGACTCCGGGAGTGTTAGGTCCTTTCCTTGTTTTGCAAAGTAGATTACTTTTGCTGTTCTAAATGGTGTTGGGAAATGTTGTAATTTAAAGCATTGTTTTGCCCATTGTGTTATCAGTTGTGGTGTCGCGTCTACGACTCGTCTCCAAATGAGATAATCCAGGTCGTCTGGTCCCGCAGCCTTATTTGTGTTAAATGAAAATGTTGTGTTTCGTACCTCCTCCTTTATTGGCATTAATTGTTCATCTGTGTTGTTCACTAGTGTTCTTGGTTGAAAGGGCACTGGGATAGTTGGAAATCGGTGTGCAGTGATTTTTTCCATTGCTGCTTTTTTATTGGGAGCTACATTTCCATCCCAGCTGATTCTTAATTCTGTGGATTTAAATGTTTTATTGTGGGCCATTTTAAAGGCCGTACCATATGTTTCTGTTTGGTTATTGCAGAATGTTTTCCACGCTTTGGCTTTTGCTTTTAAAATTGCTTTGTTGTATTTGGAGCGTTCTTTGCAGAACAAAGTTCTCTATTTTGTTTTCTCAACTTCATCGCAGTTTCTAAATATGCGGTTTAGTGCCTTAATCTTGTTTCTCTGAGTCGCTAATTCTTTGGTAAGCCATTTGAATTGTGTATTATAGTTATTATTTTTTAGTTTATAATTTTGTTTCGCTGTAGTGTGTACTGTATTGATTAGTTTGGTTGTTAGATTGTCTAATTGGTCAGTGTTGATATTTTTTCTTAATTCTTTTTCTAGATTCCGCGTAATGGCTTTAATTTGCTTTTTAAATTTTTCATGGTTACCAAATTTTGTTTTAAAGCGCGTATTTACTATTGTTGGTTTGCTGTTATCTATTTCAAATCTTATGTAGTTATGATCGCTCGCCGTGTGTGTGTCTTCTACTCTCCAGCCCGTAATCAGGTTTAGCGCACTACTGTTTGCTATGGTGAAATCTGGGTTTCCCTGTGCTTGTGTTGTGCGGAATGTTGGTATGTTGCCTTGAATGTTAGCTCTGTGGAGATCATTCTCTATTAAAAATTCTATTAGTGTATTTCCTCTTTCATCTTCGAAATTGTATCCCCATAGCTGTGATCTTGCATTCAGGTCTGCTCCTACAATAAATGGCCTGGTGTGTTCTATTATTGATTTCCATTCTTGAAGGGCTTCCGCCAAGTCTCCATATGGTCTAGCATACTGTGTGCCTATTGTGATGTCTCCTTCCTTTGTTGTTAATGTTGCAAAAACTGCTGTTTCTGTGGGTGGTAGTATATTAATAATTGCAGTACCTGTAAATACTAACCACGCTTCTTTGTTGATAGAGTGACTGTACGTCCAACTGTTTGGAAAGCCGTACAGTTTACCATTGCCTACGTATGGGTCCTGAAGCAAGGCCATGTCTATGTTGTTGTCTCTTATGTAAGTTGCCGCTAGTGTTGTTGCTGCTCTACTGTTATGTAGATTGATCTGTAGTATCCGCATTTTATTTGTTGTTTGTTTGTGTTAGTTCTTCCATTTAGTTCTGGGTACAGTTTTCTTGTTCTTGTTGTGGATTCATATTTGTTTGCTATTTGTATTCGCTAAAAGGAAAGGTTAGTCCTGTAATAAAATTTTGCATTAGTCTTTGTTTCACTAACCTCTCTTGTTTCTCCTTGTTTCATCTGTACACCTAAAACCTATGGAAGAGTGTTTCTTGTTTGTGTATATTTGTGTTTTTGTGTTCATGTTCTATGTCTTGGTGTGTATTTGTTGTGACAAATGTTAAACCTATAATAACTGCATGTTGTGTCATATGCTGGGTGGTCCGTGTTGTATCTAGTTCCGTGCTCGTGATTCAATTGTGCACAATTGATGCATGTGTGTCTGTCTGTATGTCTGAGTTGACAATCTTGTGTCCTATGCCTACCACTACATTTTCCACAAAAGTCTCTGTTTTTACACTGTGTAGTGGTATGGCCGAAAGCTTGACATTTATAGCAGCGTTTAATGTTTCTATAGTAATCTACTTTAGCGGTATGGAAACCGAAGTTGATGAATTTTTGTTTGGCCAATAAAAAGGCCGACCTGCGTGTTGTTTCTACTACCACATGCTGCAAATCTGTGTTTGTTCTGTGGCTTTTTAATTCTGTGATTGTTATTGGGAACTGTGTTTTGCTCGTGTTTAGTTCCTCGTGTAATTTATTGATAATTACTGTGTCGTTGAACTGTGTTGGGACATTGTAAAGTATTATTCTTTGTGTAGGTGTTTCCTCAATGTTAATTTTGTTTTCCTCAAGTGTGTTTTGTAATACTGTTTTTTGTTCTGTGTCTTTGCATGTAATTATAACTTTGTTACGTTTAAATTGTACTTTTTGTGGTTGGACTGGTGTTTGAATCTTTTGTAGTGTGGTGAGTATTTTCTGTGGTGGTGCTGTCTTTGTTATTTTTATTGCGATTGAACAAGGTGGCTGTGGTGTGTACTTCACACGGTCTGCATAGGTTCCCCTAGGTACATTAATGTTATTTTCCTTTGCAGTCGGTATTGGTGCATGTATTAGCTCTACCTTCTGGTGTACCTGTGTGACTTTTGTCTCTATGTTTTCTATTTTATCGTAGAGCTGTTCGACCCGGTGGACTATGTGTTCCTCGTAACTTCTTATTTGTTCTTGTCCCTCTCTTGTGTCTTTTACTCTTAGTAAACTCCTTCCTATTGTGGGGGCGAGAGGACTTCGAGGAGATTGGGCTCCTGTCCGGGTTTTCAATTCATTAAGTGTATCATTGTGTATATCTGCAATGCGCTCTAAAAGCTCATCTGCAGTGTCTCTGAGTGACTGCTTCAGGTAGTATTTATTACCTGACCTATTGTGTATTATCCGTGTGAGTTTCCCTAGTATGTCTTTGAGGCTGTCTGCTACTTGTGGCCTTAACTGTAAATGTTCTGGTATCTCAATGGCCTCTGTACTGTCGTTTAGTGTCTGTAGTGTATCTGTGTTATCTGTTTGTATTTCTGTGTTGATTGATGCGTTCTGTTGTGCCATGATGTGTTTAGTGTATTGGAATCTGTGTTCAAAAATACTGTTACAAATATATAATAATATCAAATGTGATAATAATAATTAAATATTATTATGGTAATATACAAAAGATGGGATACAAAATAAACTGTCTTTAATAAATACCAGTAAATGGTCAGTAAAGTGACCCAGACATCTCTGCTCTCTTTATTCTATTGCACTGTCAGCGATTAGCTCATTTTATTCTTTAATGACTATTGTTTGGGAGTAATTAATTCATTAATCAAAGCGGTTTGATTATCGAGCAACAGCTGTGTAACCAGTTGCTATCAGTTGTCAATTATGGCTAAAATTACAATTTGTTAATTAGTATGTGGTGTATTCTGTAAACTCTAAGCGCAATTGTTTAATTTAGTTAATGCGTTAATTAATTAAATTTTATTTAATTAATTTAGAAAAATGTGTCGAATCATTAAAGTCTAAGTTTCAGCGAGTATTGGTGAAGAGAAGAGGGGTTATGTGTTTTTATGTGGTTTGTACGTATGTTGAATAAAAGTAAATTTTAAAACGAAACCGAAACTTACAGGGATGACCGCAGGCCTTGATTCCAAGCGTAGACGTTGAGGTGGGTGATGGTGGGGAAGCGCGCGAACCTTCCGAGCTCCCCTTCTCTTCAATCACTCTGATCACTTAAATTTGGAATAAAAAACAACAACTTAAATTTGACACTTTTCGACTTTCCCTGACCTTCGTGTTTAAGGACGCGATAATGCAATCTTTCGCAATGTTTCACCATATTATTTTCGTTTTTATGCTGGCTATTAAATGCGTCTTTTTATGATTAACTTCGTTATAATTATTAATTAATAAAATTGTATTTATAGTGGGGCCAGTCCTATTTGATTAACGAGGTGGTTTGTAGTTGAATTAATTATTTTATGTTGGGGATGCCGAAAGATAATGATACATCTATCCAAAGTTATGTAAAGTACTTATGGTTACACAGCCATTGCTCGACCTAATTTTAAAATGTCAAAGTTAGAGTAAATTCATTTTGATTAGTTAGGATAATCATTGTGGAACGGTATAATTGAGAATAAATATTTACACATTTATTTTAATTCTTAATTTAATTCTTTGAACATTTAGTTTAATAATACTTGCTTGTTAGGTCGCATTAGGGTAATTTGAATTAATTATTTTTTATTATTCCTTTTGTAAATTAAAGCATCGACTATTTATTACATAATTAATTAGGTTAATGGCGTAAATTTGCTACTTATTTTAGTTTGTTTAAGTAGGTGGGTTAATTAGCCAATTAGTTTGATATTAGTGGAGGTAGGTTCAAATAATGCTTTAATTTTCTTGTTAATACGCACAGCATTTCTAATTCATTCATTCAGACAATTTAACATATATACAAATATATACACTGTGATATAATAATGCAATAATAAATATCTATTGTATTTAATGCATGCATTTTATTTTAGTTATTCCTTATTGGCTGCATAACTGAATTAGTAGCATATGCCTCCTGAGAAAAATTTTGTGATATAAGAAGATTAATTAGTGAAAGTCATTAGTATCTATAAAATTGAATTGAGTTCAGCGCTATGTATTTAGACAAAATTATTATGATTTGGTTAATTTGGTTACTGTTGCGGATGGAGATAGATTTTATTTAATTGGAATTAGGGCATGTAAGTTAATGTGTTGATTGGTGCTTCATTACACAAAATTCAATTAGTTGGAGCTCCATTGCTCAAAATTAATCACACCAAATTACTCCATTAGTTTTAGAATTTGCATTTTGTTTTTGCATAAGTATTAATTAATAGATTAGTAAATTAATAAAAATTTAATTTAGCCACTCGTTAATAACTATAAAATTGGATTAAGTTCAACGCTATGTATTTAAGATTGGTATTAAAGTTCAATTAAATTAATTAGCATTGTGGATGGAGATAGATACTAATCTCAGAATATGAGAATTAATATCTATTTAACTTTGTGATTGCATTTTTGTTTTTCATCAATATAAATCAATAAATTAATAGAGTAAAGAAAAAATTTTAATTTAGCAACTCGTTAATATCTTTATGTTTGAATTAAGTTCAATTAAATTAATAATTGTTATGAGTGGAGATGGATATTGATTTACTCCAGTCAATCAAAACATTGGTAGAACCATTACATAAACACACTGAGTGAAACATTTTGAAGTAATTGGTTAATGAATTAAATATAAACACTGTGAATTACTAATACACTCTGAGAAAAATACTTCATAATAATAATTTAATAAGATAGAAACAAGCACTGTGATTAACAGAATAAGACTTATTTTATATATATAAGACTTATTAAATATAAGCGCCATTACTTATTTTATAGTAATTTAATTCAGAAAATCAGTCTACCGTTTTAGTATTTGCATTTTCAATATTTCATCAATGTAATTTAATAAGAAAATAATACATTTATTTTAATTTAGTAAATATATACACTTTGTATTACTTAAACACTCTGTGAAAATTAGTTGAAATAATAGAATAATGAGTTAAATAAATACACTGTGAATAATAATATGAATTAAACCCACTGTGTGATATTTTGAAATAATTAGATAATGAATTAAATACATACACTGTGAATTACTTATACACTCTGAGAAAAATAAATCATAATAATAATATAATAAGATGGATATATACACTGTGATTAACAGAATAGGTTAGCAATGTTGTGTAGTTTGGGCTAGAATATTTAAGTTTGAAGCATTTTCCAACATGAATTAATTACTATTTAGTCTATGGCTCCATTACTCAGTTAAAGGTACTATTAATCAGATAATCAGTCAATTAAGTTTGCTATTTGCATTTTAGTATTTGCATCAATTTAAATTAATAGATTAATAAAATGATGGGGTTTAATTGCAGCTCTTTGATTTTCACTAGCTTGGATCAAGTTCTGAATTGGTATTAAAATTATTTGAATTAAATAATGTTGTGGATGGAGATGGGTATTAGTTTATTCTGATTTATCAATAAACATTGGTAGTAAATTACGTATACATACTGAGAGGGATATTTTGTGGTAATAAAATAGTGATTTTAAATATATACACTGTGATTTAATAGTAAAATTATTAAGTAGATATGTACACTGTGAATAACAAGATTAATTAACAAAATAATGTAATAATGTAGTTTGGTCTATTTGTTTTAGTATTTGCATTTTAATTATTTATCAATATTAATTCATTGTTTAATAGATTAATAACTTGAATTTAGCATCTCATTAAAATCTATAAATTTGATTTAGGTTTTACGCTATGAAGTTAGAATTGGTATTAAGGATCAATTAAGTTAATTAGTGTTGTGGATGGAGATAGAAATTAATCTACTCTAGTTAATCAATAAATATTGGTAGGAACAATATATAAACGCACTAAGAAAAACACATTAAAAACAAAAAAACACAGAAAACAGGTTCAAGCTCGACAGCACCTTAAGCCACCGAGCCCTACAAGGGATGGCAGCCAACAGTTCTGGACATTTCCAGCAACGGCGCTTACCCTACTGATAGTTAACACCCATATCCCGGGAGTCATCCCCGGACAAAAAATATCACCCTTAAAGCCAAGCCCAGGATGTAACCACTTCGTTTGATCATTAGTAGACTATCCATGATGCCAGTCAAATGGTATCATGGACTAGGTGCCAGTCAAATGATACACTGGTTGTCACATTGTACTACCTCTCCAAAGGACATACGGCCAACACGTGAAGATCTAGATTACCCATCAGAAGAAAGAAGAATAGACTGGTTACAGCTACACATGGAGAACTGCCTCGCTTGCCATCGATTGATGAAAAAGATAGGGAAAATATTAGAAAGATAAGAGAGGAAAACCCGAGAGAGAATATAGATCCCTGGGTACCACAGGATTAGGAATGTGCTAACCTGAAGAAAATGAGTTCCACAAACTAGGAAAAATATTGGGAAAAATCAAGTCCTATAATTACATAAATTTTTCCTTAAGAAAAATAATTTCTGTAAAATTTAAACTTAATTAAGAACTTATGTCATTCAATGCTAATATTATATCTCTAATATTATATCTCTAATATATATCTCTAATATATATATATATATATATATATATATATATATATATATATAATGTTAATATTTCATAATAAAAATACTAATATACATCTCAAGAAAAACAAACGCGTCCAAATTTTAAATGCAAGTTAATTGCAACCATTGTTAAAATCACATTTACATAAAGACATCTATAGAAACAAAAAAAAATTCGACAAGAATTTTACTAAATTAAATTAATAATTATGTCTCACAGTTCCACAAACAACTCCCAAGTGAATGTTTTGATCTTCAACCGGATGCTTCTTTTAAATAATGAAATTTCGCTTTATTTAAATTTGCATAAGAATATTCCTTAAATAAATATAACTGATCATCATTTCAGTATTACAATTATT